>JAODAL010011394.1:0-100224 GCA_025379985.1 Phyllomedusa bahiana
ACGGGAGGGGAAAAAAAGCATAATTAAAAAATAATACCCTGACCTCTCTGCATGTTTCGAAATTTAAATGGCGTATAGGGAAAAGAGGCCCGGTCAGAGCTACTAAACAAAGCCACATTTAAAACTTATCTTTGTTCCGCCCTTTTATATTTCCAGTATTTGATGTTTCGCTTATTCTCCAATTGATTTTTGTTATTCACCTCTAATTAGATTTGAGAAACAAATTTTTTCGTCAGTTTGACTTCCCTTTATTTCCTATGGGGTCCAGGTGAAGGTTTCGTCCCCATTCAGCTTTGTGTTTTTTAATTTTTTTCCTACACATTGGCCCCGGTCTACCCGGTGCCCCCCAAGCCATTTTCACTTTTTAAAAAAAATTGGTGTAGAGATCCCATGGAAGCAGGTAGTCGGGAATGGCTTTGTGAGGGAAAAGTAATGAATGAGCATGTTGCCCATTTATTCTCAGGATCAGTGGGGGAAAACCCCTGGGGTTTTTGAACCCATTTAATCAAAAAATGTTTATTCCATGAAAACCCATCATTTTAAAATGGGAATGCAACTTTGGGGCCAAAATTTTTTGAACTGTTTAGTCAAAAAACTCAATTTTTCCCCAAATGGGTTTAAATAATCATTGGCCCTAAGTTTTTCAACCACGCTTGATGAATATTATTTTTAAATTTTTTATTATTATTATTTTTTTATTATTATTATTATTATTTTTTTAATTTGTAATGACCCATAAAATCAAGACCAAACACTCTAGCCCCCAGGGTTATTAAAAGGGATTGGGTGCTAACACCCTGTGAAAAAGTCTAAAAATTTGGGGGGGGGGGGAAAAGAAGGGTTTTATTTTTTTGCCGGTCCCCAACATATTTGGGGAAACCCCTTTTTTAAAAAAAATCAGTTTTTAATGTTAGCTAAAAAAAAAAAAAAAATTTAAAAAAATAAAAAATATGATTTTTTTTGATTAAAAAAGCCGTTGGATATCATATGTTGCATTTCAGATTAGTAGTTTTCTTAATTTTAGCCCTCCCTGCTGTTCATGTGTATAGATGATTTTTCCAGATTTTCCAAAATTATTATACACCCCATGTAAAGCAGATTGTTAATCAGTTGGCATTTTCATAAGCTTTTTCAACCTTTAAAAGACATTTCAGCCTTATATAAATGCCTTGTAAATTATTTTTTTAAAAATTTCCTTTGGGAGGGGCTAGATCTCCCAGGAACCCCTTTAAAAATAATTATTTTTCCCCCCCCTTTTCCCTTTGGCTTTTTTAAAGTTTGCAAAAAACCCCCCAAAACCCCTCCACTCAGACCCAAATTTAAAAAATTGGTTTTTTTATATAAATTGCCACTAAATGGCTTTCCCTTTTACCCGGGCCCCCTTTTTCACTTTTTTAAAAAGACAAAAAATGTAAAACTATTATACGATGCCCCCAAAGATTGGTTTTTTTGGGCTTTAAAGCCATTTTGGTAATTTTTACTGTAAACTTTTGATTGAAAATTCAAACCAAAAGCTTATAGTCCCCAAAAATGCATTTTTTGATTAAGGGTTTGGGCGTACAAATCTCATAATTAATTCTTTAATTTTAACATTTTTGTTTTGTGCTTAATACCCCGAAATAAAGGGAAACTTTTTAGAACCCTGGTTTTTAACAAAAAAAGGGGTTTCAAGCCCTCAGCACGGGCGTTTCCCAAGCTGGAAATGTTCTCAAATGATGTGTTGTGGGCATTCATATCAAGGTTGGGGGGTTTCAAATTTTTTTCTTTCATGTCCTTTTTAAAGTCCTTTGGGTTTATTAGGATATAGGGGATTAGAAAAGGAACTTTGGGTGCCTTTTAGCGAAACATGAGGGGGGGGAAAAAGGGGGTTTTTTTATGTGTATTGTTCTTTTTGGGCCCAACAAGGGTTTTCCCTTTTTTGTAAAAAAAAAAATACTCAATTTTTTTAAACCTTTTTTTCTTAGTTTTTTACCCAAATTTAAAAGGGCTACTTTGAGATTTATCATGTAAGACTTGGTCTTTGGGTTTTAGAAACCCACTTAAAAAATCCTTTCCCTTGTGCAGTCGAGAATCTCGCAAAAGTTTTTGTTAATTTTTTTAAAAAAAAGAAGGCTTCCCTCCAGTAAATTATTCTTAAAATTTTGCTTCTCGACTTTTGTTCCTCCCCTTATTTTTTTGTATTTTACTAAAAAAAGGGGAAATTTTTAAACGTTTTAAAACTATTTTAATTTGTTGAATGGGGTTTCCTTTGGTCAATTTTTTTGCCTTTTGGCTCCCCTTTTTTTTCTTATTGAAAAAATGGGCTTTAATTATGGGGGGTTTTAAATCCCCATTTTAAAAGGCCCCAAAATCCCCCCGTGAAACCGTTTCTTTTTCACTTTTCTTTTTTCCCTTGGGGGGGGCCAATCTTCCCAAATTATAGATTCCCCCACCTACAAGAATGGGTACTCTCTTGATCTGCTCTTCTGTTGTCTTTACTAATGCGTATGCGCTCTCCGACCACAACCTTATCTCCTTCACTATCACTAGTTCTCAGCCTTCTTTGGACACACCTGCCCATCACACATTCAGAAACCTCCGCTCCATCAACACTCAGGAATTCACATACATCCTACAGTCCTCACTGTCCCCAATCTCCTCCGTCTCCTGTCCTGACCTGGCTGTCAAACAATAAATCTCTCTCCAACACCCTGGACATACTGGCACCACTTACACACTGCACCAACAGAGTCAGATATCAGCAACCTCAGACTCGCTTTCTACAGCAATGTTTCAGGTGTGCTGAACATCTATTTAGAAAAATAAAGCTACCTGCGACTTTTTCTACTACAAATTCATGCCAAGGACTTACCACACTGTCCTTCACTGCACCAAACAAGAATATTTCACCTACCTTACCTCTACATTACACAACAACCCAAAACGCTGTTTGTGACATGTTCCACTCCCTCCTCAGGCCTAAAGCTCATGCCTCGGTCACTGACCTCTGTTCTGAAGACCTGTTTACTCAATTCAAATGAAAAAATCTACTGTATCCAGCAAAACATTGCATCCCAATCCCCGAGTAATACCCATCCTGTCCCTCCCCACATGTCCTCTAGTCTGCTCTCTGCTCTTGACCTAATGACAGAGGAAGAAGTATCCAGGCTTCTCTTGTTTGCTCGCCCCACTACTTGCTCTAGCGACCCCATTCCCTCCCACCTTGTCCAGTCCATTTTTCTGTAACCTTTCTCTCTCTCGCCACTAGGATCTTTCCATCCTCCTTTAAACACACCATTATAAACACTTTACTTAAAAAGCCCTCTCTGTACCCATCCTGCGCTGCTAATTACTGACCAGTCTCTAACCTGCTCTTCATTTCTCAACTCATGGAACACTTGGTCTACTTTTGCCTAACCCGCTATCTCTCCGCTTACTCGCTTCAAGATCCTCTACAATCAGGTTTCCGCACTTTACACTCCCCACAAACTGCTCTAGCTAAAGTCTTTAATGACCTCCTCACTGCTAAATCTCAGGGCAACTACTCGTGGTTGCTTCTTCTGGATCTCTCTGCAGCATTTGACACTGTGGATCACCAACTTCTCCTCAGCATGCTCAGCGCCATTGGCCTCCAGGACACCGCTCTCTCTTGGTTCTCTTCCTACCTCTCTGACCGCTCCTTCAGTGTCTCATTTTCCTATTGTAACTCCTCTCCTTCTTGCTGTTGGGGTTCCACAAGGAATTGGTTTTTGGTCCTCTCCTCTTTTCAATCTTCACAGACCCCTTTGGACAAACCATCAGCAGATTAGGCTTTCATTACCATCTCTACGCTGATGACTCTCAATTATACACCTCTTCCCATGACATCACTCCTGCCCTGCTACAAAACACCAGTGACTGTTCGCTGTCTCTGACATCATGTCTATCTTAAACTAAACCTCACTAAAACTGAACTTCTTGTCTTTCCACCATCTACTAACCAACCCCACCCTGCTATTTCTGTTTGTATCTGGTACCACCATAACTCCTGGGCAGCAGGCCCGCTGTTTTGGGGGTTATACTAGATTCTGATCTGTCCTTCACCGTCTGTATTCATTTCCTTGCCAGTTCCTGTCACCTGCACCTCAAGAACATCTCCAGAATTCGTCCTTTCCTTAATGTGAATGAACTCAGACTGTCATTACTGCTCTTATTCTTTCTCGTCTCCACTACTGTAACTCCCTACTTGTTGGTCTTCCTCTCTGCAAACTCTCCCCTCTACAATCCGTCCTGAATGCAGCAGCCAGGCTTGTCTTTCTTTCCAGCCGCTATACTGATGTCTCTACCCTGTGTCAGTCACTGCACTGGTTGCCCTTTCAGTACAGAATACAACAGAAACTCATCACTCTCACCCATAAAGCTCTCCAAAGTGCTGCACCCCCCTACATCTCCTCCTTCATCTCTGTCTACCATCCTACCCGGTCTCTCTGCTCTGCTGATGATCTGAGATTACACACCTCAGTCATCCGAACCTCCCATGTCCATTTTCAAGATTTTTCTCGTGCAGCACCAGTTCTCTGGAACATGCTACACCATATGATCAGGCACACTCACAACCCTCACAGCTGTTTTTAAAGCTAGCTGATATGCACCTTTAGCCTTTAGTCCACTATTCTATAGAGCTACCGGGCACACACCTTCTCAGTGGAGGCGCTAATGAGTACAAATAGGGTTAGTTCAAGAGGAAAGGGGCACAAAGCAGCACTCCTTTAATCACTAGGAAAACAGTTCGTTTTGGCTGGTAGAGGGTTATTGAGGAGAGAATCTCCATAACATGGATCACTCTACAAAACACATAATAATGGTGTTGGGGCTGAACGTGTTGTGTAAGAACAAACTCCAGACACAGAAGGAAAACCCTGAGGCCTGCGGCACAGACTGGAGAGATACAAGGATGTCTAGTTTTCTACCTTACCTCCACTCAAGCCATTATAATAGCATTAGGTGACAGTCCAAGTAGCCTTCCACTTATGTGCTCAGCTTTTGCACAGATACAGTGCTATGACATCAGAAGCACAAGTTGGGAGAATCTCCAATCGAAGGCTGTAATTTATCACACTATGTAAGCAAACTGTGTGGGATCCATTGTCCATCAGGTCCTAAATCCTTAGGGTTCCATAAAAACTTTTCAGTTTTTGGGAGGTTTTTTTTGGTCCAATGGAGGCCAAAAGGATACTCTCTGACTACTGTACTTAAGGGGAACTAGGTAATTACCTGAGGAAGTTGGTTTTACCAGTAAAACACGTTGTCCATTGTATTGTACCATAGGACGAATGTCTTCAACAATAAATAATCTTTGGATTGAGACCTTTTCTACCCATTAGTCCAGCACCCGTTATTCTTCGGTGAATTTTTGCTATTCTGCATCTGGGCTTGACCATTCTCTAACGTTACCTGAACCCTTGGATAATTCGAGCAAGTGGATAGTAAAGGGCTGCAGAACACCGTTCAGTGAGTGCCAAAAAGGGAATTGTGCCTAAAATCACAACCCCACAGGTTAAACTTCTGTTATGTGGAGTGTAATATACTATATCAGGGAAGCGCCCTCTGTGTATTTTTCTAGCTTGAGGAGTTTTCCAGGATCATTGGATGAGTTGACGTCTGTAGGTCAGCTTTGCATGTTTGCCAGGAACTTTCTTTGTGTAGACAACGGTATTTGTCCTATGCCGTGGGGATGTGCCCTTAGTGTACATCATAGGAGGAACTTTTAATGGTCAAGGCTTCATCATACATGTATATGTATTTCTGGTTAGATAGGTAATATATAGAAATGTTTGTCACAAGTAAAGTGGTAATTTAATTCAAAATGTTAATATATCTTTCATGTCATCATAAAATCCACGTCTACTGTGTCACATTGTATAGTTAGTGTAGCAACATTTTGGGCAAATACCCTACTACAGGCTTATGAGAGAAGTAACATGTATCTTAAATAACTATGACTGTAGCGCTGACACGGTTATTGAGAAGAAGCGGCAGGAGTGCAATCTCCCCATGCATTATACGGTGGCTTTTCTGCATGCTGGTGTGAACAGGTATTAAACTAATGTGCAGTTTTCTATCATCTAATTGTTCCCGTAGCAGTGGGGTATGGGAGCTGCGGCTCAGCAGTCAGCTGCACCTGTTAATTTTTCCCAGGTAGCATATAGGCTAGAGCTGCCTGTTACTGGGTTCGTCTAGTCCAGCCATTGAGCTGTGAATATGCCCCAAAAAATTGCAGTTTTTTCAGTGTTCACCTTAAATGACGTGGAGCACCACAACTTTTGCTGAAGAGAGAGGGAAGTGTGGAGTTAAAACACCGTATGATGACATGGAAGATTTAATATAATTTTGAATTACCACTATGCTCACTTGTTTGGAGTACCTTCTACTTCCATACATTACCTATCTGAGCCTGATGGTATATGAGGTGGACCAATTCTATCACAGTAATGCATTTCTATTAAACATAAATTTTAATTATTCAAGATTAAAAAAAAAAAAAAAATTATCAAGATCCAAAGTATTTAACCAAAAACCATAGGTAACCAAATAGCATATCATAGGCAGCTGGTAGTGATAATCAGCTGCCTGAGAATCAACATGACATGATGGTTTATGTGAGTGGCTCAATTGTGAGCCTGGTTATCGTTCCTCCTTATCTGTTAGTGGCCAAGTATATATTTTCATTGCCACAAGTGAGGCATGAACACAGTTTGTTATTCTGCCTAAAATATTATCTATTATCATTTTTGGGGATGTTTGGGACATATTGTTTGTTGGATTAAAGTATATTTGAGGTAATAATAACTAGAATATCCCCTTTGGTCACACGGGACTTTGGACCTTCATGTCAATGTATATATATATATTTTTTTATAAGTTAAAAGGAACCTGTCACATAGGTTGTGCCCCCCTTGCTGAGGGCAGCACAAACCAGTGTCAGACCTGCTGTTTCCAGCGCTGTGTCCCTTATTCTGTAAGATGCTGTAGTTTTAGAGCATTTAATGCTCAAATCTTGTTCATGAGCAGGCGTTAGCCCTGCCCACCAAAGGCTAGCCCTGCCCACTGACAGTCACATGTTTCTACCTATTCAAAGTAATAGGTTTATCAGTTGAGGTGGGCGGGTCTAGCCTCCGATTGGCCGGGTTTGAAAAAAACTGACTCTTTGAAGGACTCTTCGAATGACTCTTCTGGCTGAAAACTGCAGATTTGAGCATTAAATACACAGAAACTACAGCATCTTACAGAATAAGGAACACAGCGCTGGAAACAGCAGGTCTGACACTAGCTTGTTCTGTTCTCAGCAAGGGGAGCACAACCTATGTGACATGTTCTCTTTAAAAGGAAAGTTATGTTTTATAGAGTTGCAGTACAGTGATAGAATTGTTTTTGTGCAGTCTCTTGCTTTTCTTTGCTTTTCTGATTGCTCTCCGTGAAATACAAACATGGATAAAATTGTTGGTACACTTTCACTAAAGAAAGAAAAACCCACAATGGCCACTGAAAAAACTTGAAACTGTCAAAAGTTGCATTTCAATTTACTGAAAATCAACTAATGAAAATTGGACATGGCATTTAAATTGTGGTTCAACCAAAAAAATGTAAAAAAAAAATACTGAATTTAAAAAAAAAAATTGATCATAGGGACATGTTAACGTGTGTTCTGTAATCAGCACCACAGATTTCTTCAAACTTATAGTCACTCAGTCTGTCTATTTAGAGTTTGAAAAGTAGTCACTGTGCTGTTTCGAATCATGGTTTGTACCACACTAAACATGGGCCAAAAGAAGCTAAGGAAAGAGTTGTTTCAGGAGATTAGTCAGAAAATTATAGACAAACATGTCAAATGTAAAGGCTATAAGACCATCTCCAAACAGCTTGGTGTTCCTGTTACTACAGTTGCATATATTATTCAGAATTTTAAGGTCTATGGGACTTTAACCAATCTCCCTGTATGTGGCCACAATAGGAAAGTTGATGACAAATTGAAGAGAAGGATAATACGAATAGCAACCAAAGAGCCCAGAACAACCTCCAAAGAGATTAGAGGTGAACTTTAAGGTTAAGGTACATCAGTGTCAGATTGCACCATCTGTCACTTTGTGTGCCAAAGTGGACTTAATGGGAGACAACCAAATGCAAAAATGCATATTGATAAGTCAAAAAAACTTATTTGGACAGATGAGATAAAACTAGAGCTTTTTGGCAAATCACGTCAGCTCTTATGTTCACAGTCGCAAAAAGAAACCATACAAAGAAAAGAACATTATACCTACTGTGAAACATGGAGGAGGCTTGGTTATGTTTTGGGGTTGCTTTACTGCATCTGGCACAAGGTGTCTTGAATCTTTAAAGGGTACAATGAAAGACATTCTGGAGCAAAAATGTGTTGGCCCTGAGTCAGAAAGCTTGGTCTCAGTTGCAGGTCATGAGTCTTCGAACAGGATAATAACCCAAAACAGACAACTAAAAACATCTAAGAAAGGTCAAGTGCAAGGCATTGGACTATTCGGAAGTGGCTTCTACAAGTCCTGATCTAAAGTCTATTGACCATTTGTGGAAGGACCTGAAACCTGCAGTTTGGAGAAGGCACATTCACACCTGAGACAGCTTTAGCCACTCACGAAGAATAGGCCAAATACCTGTGGACAGGGGTAGAAGCCTCATTGAGAGTTACAGAAGTAATTTGTTTTGCAATCATTGCCTCAAAAGATTGTGCAACAAAATATTGCGCTAAAGGGGCCAGCATTTTTGTTCAGGACAGCTTCACTAGTTTTTTTTTTTTTTTCAGAAGCAATGTCTAATTTTTATTAGTTGATATTTAATAAATTTAAATTTATTATTGCTTTCGTCCATTTCAGGTTCTCTCAGTGACCTTTGTGGGTTTTTCTCTCTTAACGGAAGGAAACCTAAATTTCGGCCATGTTTGTTTGTGTGGGGTATATCTAAAATATCTAGCTATCTTTCCATATATATATATATATATATATATATATTATATATATATATATATTTATATATGTGTGTGTGTGTATATATATATATATATATATATACTGTGTATATATATACATATATATGTGTGTGTATGCATACATATACATATATATACACACACATATATATATAGATATACAGATATATATATATAGGACATATTAATACACACACACAAACATGGCCGAAATTTTAGGTTTCTTTCCGTTAAGAGAGAAAACCCACAAAGGTCACTGAGAGAACCTTAAATGGACGAAAGCAATAATAAATTTAAATTTATTAAATATCAACTAATAAAAATTAGACATTGCTTCTGGAAAAAAAAAAAAACTAGTGAAGCTGTCCTGAACAAAAATGCTGGCCCCTTTAGCGCAATATTTTGTTGCACAATCTTTTGAGGCAATAATTGCAAAACAAATGACTTCTGTAACTCTTAATGAGGCTTCTACCCCTGTCCACAGGTATTTGGCCTATTCTTCGTGAGTAGCTCCAGCTGTCTCAGGTGTGAATGTGCCTTCTCCAAACTGCAGGTTTCATCTCCTTCCACAAATATATATATATATACACACTCAGCCTCACCCCCAGAATTGAGTGCTGTCTTTATAACATGTATCTCTAGTTAGATCAAACTTTTTTAGTGCTACATACAATTTGGTTGATGACCATTTTATCACTTATACATTGAATTGTGCTAGTTACTACTAAAAGAAAAACCTTGAAGTTACAATGGCTTCACACTATGAGTTCCTTGAAGGCAGCTTATTGGCTTATACGTTATAAATAGCATTACACTAGTTTATTATTATGACTAATTTATTACAGCTCACTTAACATGTGAGTAAAGGCTCGGCACAAGGCTAGCGAGGATCCGCTGGTTATTTATAAACACACATGGTGTCATTTGTATTAGTGGGCTTAATCAGTGCATTTAAGTGGAATTCATAATATAGTCATTATGCTTTTTATACCAGCAAATTCTTTAATGAAATTGCAGAAAAAAATAATTAATCCGTGTTACATATCAAATTAATTTTTTTATATGTAGTTTTAATTATGTCTATTTTATTAAAATCAGTTGGTATCTCATATTGGACACATTACTGTCAAGAAAATATTACTTGCCTTAATTATCAGTAATGAAGCAGGGATAAGCTGTTCACTTAGATATCCTATATCTAATGACCTTTCCCACTAGAGGTTGTGATGAAAGGTATCGGTTTCACAAATTATGCCTCATTTAGCTGGTGGCATTTGTGTAGACGGATGTTGTAAGGATGAGTTCTAAAGTGAAATGTAAATTACATTGGTGTTTATAAAGTGATTTAGTGCTCGCCTTCCACTACATCATTGTTTTGTGTTTTTCTCTGTATTATTATTAAATGACTTGAAACCCGTCACTTTGTCACACTCGCCCATTATATCAATGGTTACTTTAGCCTTGTGTTACAAACCACTGTTTATTTGTCAGAATAATTACGAGTTGAACAAACACACAAGAAAACACAAGACAAGCTCAGAGGCGTCATTATTTGTGGCTTCAAATATGGCTCCCTGCAGCTGTGTAAGGAGACAACTTCTAGGATTATGCCTCTTTAGTGAGGTTGCTTTAGCGTTCCACCTTGCATTGAAAAATGAGCCCAATTTATTTGGTGGGCTAAACCTCAATAGGGTTGTTCGAAGTCAACCTTGTTTTTACTTTTATGACCTACAGTAGTAAGAGCTTATAAAAGTA
The DNA here is from genome assembly GCA_025379985.1 of Phyllomedusa bahiana. Taxonomy (NCBI): domain Eukaryota; kingdom Metazoa; phylum Chordata; class Amphibia; order Anura; family Hylidae; genus Phyllomedusa; species Phyllomedusa bahiana. The sequence continues at coordinate 10,730 of JAODAL010011394.1, forward strand.
GTAGTAGTAAAAGCTTATAAAAGCGGGGGTACAATCTTGGTGACCCAAACAGATGCTAAGAATAATCAGGCTTCAGGTCTTTATTCATGGCTGGAGAGCAGATTGGTTCTTGCCTTATGGGTTTAAAAGCTTTCATCAGTAGAGGAAACTAGGCTTCAACGCCTTATCCCCATCCATTCACCTACATTTTCCCCACCCTTGGATGAACTTGATGGACATATGAGTTTTTTCAGCCATACTAACTATGTAACCAGGATAAACCTTCTTCTCCATAGAGGTAGATGCAAGAGGTTAAAAATTGAATTGAAAACACACTCATTCATTTTCTGAGTGCCCATTGCATCTCATTGAAGAGGGAAATTGTACAGGTAACATGCTCTGTAACCAAGAACGGCCATTCCGGGTCTACCGTTGTCACTAAGAGAGAAGTCACTAAGGTCAGACCCTCACCTAACTTTTCTGATCTGATTGACAAGTCCTGAAAGTAAAATAGAGGTTACCGTCGCACAACTCCATAAGGTATGCAAAAATTAGCCCAATTTATTTGGTGGGCTAAACCTCAGTATGGTTGTTCGAAGGCAACCTTGTTTTTACTTTTATGACCTACAGTAGTAAGAGCTTGTAAAAGTAGTTAAGCGGGGGTACAATCTTGGTGACCCAAGCAGATGCTCAGAACAATCAGGCTTCAGGACTTTATTCATGGCTGGAGAGCTGATTGGTTCTTGCCTTATGGGTTTCAAAACTTTCATCAGTAGAGGAAACTAGGCTTAAACTAATTATCCCCCTCCATTCACCCACATTTTCCCCACCCTTGGTTGAACTTGATGGATATATGACTTTTTTCAGCCGTACTAACTATGTAACCAGGATAAACCTTCTTCTCCATAGAGGTAGATGCAAGAGGTTAAAAATTTAATTGAAAACACACTCATTAATTTTCTGGGGGCCCAATGCATCTCATTGAAGAGGGAAATTGTACAGGTAACATGCTCTGTAACCAAGAACGGCCATTCCGGGTCTACCATTGTCACTAAGACATAAGTCACCAAGGTCAGACCCTCACCTAACTTTTCTGATCTGATTAACAAGTCCCGAAAGTAAAATAGAGGTCATCGTTGGACAATCCCAGAAGGTATGCTAAAAAAGATTGTTCTTTTTATATCTTCATGCAAGTTTACAAGGTGCACACAGTGTGAAAATGGTGGACTAAAATGATCCATCATGGAATTATAAAATTACTATACATATGCAGAGCTTCTACCTGCTCAATTATTTATACCATCATACAAAGCTTTGATAAAGGTAAGAGTTAATAATAACTAAAATTTTTCTTTGAAGGTTTTTTTTCAAGATCCTAATCTTGATGTTTTGTGCTTAGGATAGGCTAACAGTATTTGATTGATGGGGGACCAACTCTCTGCACCCTTGCCAGTCAGCTCTGTACACCATTCATTTAGTCCGTATTCTGCATCACTTGGACAGCTCTATGCTCCTCTGGTTACGTAAAAGTCACACAAAAGTGGTCCACTTCCACCAAGATGACCATACCAAAATAGAATCGATCACTTTTATATATATATATATTAAAGAACTATTTTAGATGCTAACCTGTAAAGACATGTAGTTCTTTTTGAATATGTGTGCTCAATAAGTGATTGACTCCACTAAGAAAAATTTACGTAAGCTACATATATGTGGTTCAAATAATATATCAATTTAATTGAAATAGAAAATTACAGTACTGGTCATGCCAAATAACACAGCCAATATTTACTAGGCCTATGCTTTCTATCATCTACTTCTTTAAACGGGCATTGGTTATGCTAGGGATGTTCTGTGTCAAAAGGTCTCCGCTCCTTCTCATCGTAACATAACAAGTCCGGAAAAAGGCACCATCAAGTTCAACCTATAACCCTACAGTTTTGATCCATAGGAGGACAAAAACCCATATAAGGTGGATGCCAAATCTTTCCCATCTACAAATATAACAATCAGAAATAAACCCTGGATCAACGTTCTAGTTCCAGAATCTATTTACCATCATTTGTAATGTTATATTTTTCAAGAAAGGCATCTAGTCCCTTCTTGAATTTGTTAAAAAAAATCCATCATCATAACCTTTTGTAGCAGCAAGTTCCATAGTCTCCCTGGTCTCAGAGTAACGAATTCCCATCTATGACGATAGTTAAAAACCTTCTATCCTCTAGATGTAGAGGATGCCCCGTTAGGATGCCTAGCAGTAGACAGCTTCTCAGCTCCTTTCCCATAATGCCTTGTGAGATGCAGATGCTTCGTGGAGTGCAAAAGGCAATTTCAAATCTCCACACACCTATACGGCGCTCTCCCTAAGGAGAGATCTCCCCTTTCTGAGCCACTCGTTGCCTCCCACTCAGCCAAGCCAGCATCGCTCTGCTCTGTACTGACGAGGGGCAAACACCCCGAAACGGCTGTCTACAGATGAGTGATGCTGGCTTGGCTAAATATCCCTTTTGCTTTCCAAAGACCCAGTGGGTCAAAAGCAAATTGAGGATTTGTTACATCCAACAGAGGGCGCTTGAGCTTCTCAGCTCCTTTCCCATAATGCCTTGTGATATGCAGATGCTTCGTGGAGTGTGAAAGGCAATTTCGAATCTCCACACGCCCATATGGCGCTCTCCCTAAGGAGAGATCTTCCCTTTCTGTAGCAGTAGAAAGATCATGCTGGAGATCTGTATAATATCCTTTTACTTACTTATTTAATGTGTGTCAATAAATTCAACCTCCCTCCTGTTGCTTTAAGCACCATTGGAATAGTCCAATATCTAACTAAAAGAAATATCATTTATTTATTTTTTTTACCTTTTTTTGTCTACTTATCTGCAGGTACAGTATGTATTTTTAAATCTCTGTTAATTACAATTTAGACTTTTTGAAATAATCTGTAGGAGCGAGAAGCATCTTGCCCTGACTCTGCCTGCTGCGGCTCTTCGGCAGTGAGCGGTTTGATAAATATCATACTTGCCCAAGATGGCAGCTGCAAGATAGAATACATTATTTTGAGATAGCGCGTTTATTTTATTCTGACAAGCAAAATTACAGCAGACAAAACTTGAGTCCTACAGCACACAATAATTAATGAAATTGCAATGGCTATCTTTTCTTAAAACTGTCACTTCTGCTAGTACATTGTGTTACATAGACAATGAAGGGATTGGTTATTTAGTGAAAAAAAAGCCAAGAAAACAATAAACTTACTGTATTTTAAAACTGATCTTCAATTACTTCAAAAAAATAACTTGCATAATTTAAGAGCAATTCAGCCTTTTTTTATTGTTTTTGAGGGGGTTTGCTGTCATGCACTTGTATAAGTTGTCTTGACCGAACTGTTGGGTAGTTCTGCGTCAGCTCGTACAATAGATATATAGCATATAGAATACGAAAATGAAAAACCTGCAAGAAAGAAACAAAAACTTCAGAAGTAGTTTCTTTTGCTTTTAGAACTTATGCAAAATTTATCACTTTTCTTCCTTGTGTCTCGAGTTTTCATTGCTTTTAGGCCTCCTTTGCTTCTTCAAAAATATTAATAAAACACTAGTCGTGACCGTTCTTCCTTATAAGCTAGTAAACAGTATTTGGCTTTGCACATCCAAAAACGTTTTTGAAAAAAATGAGCATAGGTGCATACTGGTGCTGCAGCAATATACATACACATTCCAATATCAGTAGCACACTATCAATTAAAGAAACTATCAAAGGGGACAGGAATTTTTGGAAAAGCATTTCTGCTATTTAGGATACATGAGAAATTTTTTGAGGTTCTTAGTTCACATTTTTGATCAAAACTTGACGTTTTCATGACTCTTGCTGATATGCTATTTTAAAGAAATTTAATAAAGAAGATACGTTTTTGTATATGGAGACGGATGACTTTTTCTAGTTTGCTTAAGCCCACCTCCCAATCTTCAAGGGGACCTCAATACAGGTGGGTTCCTACACTAACGTTTCCTCTCTTTAGGGCCTGTTCAGACCTCCATACTTCAGGGAGTGAAGGCACCAGCTACTCAGTACACTGTATGGAGGAGTGGCTGCCTCCTCGGTGGTTTTTCGCACTCCACCCACCTTCACAGGTTTTTAAATCAATACAGTGTACTTAGTAGCTGGTGCCTTCACTCCCTGAAGTATGGAGGTCTGAACAGGCCCTAAACAGAGGAAACATTTGTGCAGGAACCCACCTGCATTTGAGGTCCCCTTGAAGATTAGCAGTTTTGATCAAAAATGTGAACTAGGAACCTCAAAATTTTTTTCATGTATCCTAAATAGCAGAAATGTTTTTTAAAAAATCCTATGTGCCTTTTGATAGTTTCTTTAATTGATAGTGTATTACTGATATTGGAATGTGTTCTTCCTTATAAGTATGTTACAGTTTGGTTAGTAGAGCTGGAGGTGCAAAGCATAATTTCTATACATGTTGTAATGATAGCACTGCTCTATGTATGGAACCAGCTCTTGGGAAATACATTTTAAAAGTGTCTTTATGTGGCAGTGGAGAAGACTTCAAAGGAAGTAATTTAGTGATCTGGACCAATATAGTTGAAATTTTTTTATTTTATTTTTTGTTTCATATAGTTATTTCTCTGTAATTCCTGGTCACTCATAGTCCTCAGAAGTAAGAACCACTCTGCATCAGCTCACTACTCTAGTCAGGCTGTAAAACGTCTAATTTGATATCTATAACGGGGATTGTTGACCGGCTTGTACTGGCGAGACAACCCTTTTAATTTATACCAAGAAAATATGGACACATTTTTCTGTTCACCTTTAGCAGTAAACATGAAAGTAAGAAGAGCCTCTGAAGTAGAAGCTTCTTCACTCAATCCAAGAAGAGTGGGAATCAATGCATGACAATGAAGGGTAGTGCTATAGTGGTTTCGGCTCTTTAGTGTTGGAACTCCCATTTTAGAGGAACTGGTCAAACGGCTCTTCTTAGGCTAACTGCGGCATAATTACGCCCCGCAATTACGCCGGGACTTCAGCAGCCCGCGCCGATCGGCACGAGCTCCTGCGGGGCGGGGCGGCCAGCTGCCCACCGGCCCTATAGACATTCATTACTAGCGGCGAGTATTCGCCGCTAGTAATTGACACGTCACTTATCTCCACCCGCGGCGTATTGTGCAAGTGGGGAGAGGAGACGTAATCCATAGTTCTCTATGAGAACTGTGGATTACCATAATTATTGGGACGTATCTCGGGACGTATTGAGCGCAGTACACCACGAAGTACGAGCCGAAATACATCCCAATTTCACCCGTGTGAACATAGCCTTACTGTCGTTCATTATCTTGCCTCCAGATGTAGTAGAAAAGATGCTTTACATAAAGCGCCAACTGATCTTTTTTGGACGTTGCTTGTGGAGTGTTGTGCTTCTCTAGCACAACACTGTAAAGGAAGTTTATAGCAATCATTTTCTAATTTGTAACGCACTTTGACGCTTACACCTTTTTTGTGTACATTTTTATTCTGCATCAGGGAGACTTCTTCAAGCACCTTTAACAATGGCTACTCTATAGATTTTTATCATATGTACCGTATATACTCGAGTATAAGCCGACCCAAGTATAAGCCGAGGCACCTGCTTTTGCCCCAAAAAACGGGAAAACTTATTGACTCGAGTATAAGCCTAGGGTAAAAAATGCAGCGGCTACTGGTAAATTTTAAAAATAAAAATGGATACCAATAAAATTACATAGGCAGTTTAATGTCCCCCATAGGCAATTATAGGCAGATATATGGCGCTATATGCAGGTATAGGCAGGTATATGTCCCAAAAGGCACGTATATGGCCCCATAGGCATGTAATAGGCAGTTATATGTCCCCCATACGCAGGTAATAGGCAGGTATATGGCCCCATAGGCAGGTACAGGGCAGGCTGTAGGCAGGTATAGGGCAGGTATAGGCAACTGTAGGCAGGTATAGGGCGGGCTGTAGGCCGCTGTAGGCAGGTATAGGGCAGGCTGTAGGCAGGTATAGGGCAGGTATAGGCAACTGTAGGCAGGTATAGGGCTGGCTGTAGGCCGCTGTTAGGCAGGTATAGGGCCGGCTGTAGGCAGGTATAGGGCAGGTATAGGCAACTGTAGGCAGGTTTAGGGCGGGCTGTAGGCCGCTGTAGGCAGGTATAGGGCAGGCTGTAGGCAGGTATAGGGCAGGTATAGGCAACTGTAGGCAGGTATAGGGCTGGCTGTAGGCCGCTGTAGGCAGGTATAGGGCCGGCTGTAGGCAGGTATAGGCAGCTGTAGGCAGGTATAGGCAGCTGTAGGCCGGTATAGGGCCGGCTGTAGGCAGGTATTGGGCAGGTATAGCCAGCTGTAGGCAGGTATAGGGCAGGTATAGGGCCGGTATAGGCAGCTGTAGGCAGGTATAGGGCCGGTATAGGCAGCTGTAGGCAGGTATAGGTCCTCTAGGTAGGCAGGTATAAGCAGCTGTAGGCAGGTATAGCAGCTGTAGGCAGGTATAGGCAGCTGTAGGCAGGTATAGGCAGATGTAGGCAGGTATAGGCAGCTGTAGGCAGCTGTAGGCAGGTATAGGCAGTTTAAAAAAATAAAACAACAATCACTTACCTGGTTCCCCGCTGCTCCGTCTCCCTCGCCGCTCCGCCTCCTCGCTGTCCGGCCTCCCACGCGCTGTCCTCGGGTCTTCTCGGCACAGGCGGGTGACGTCATCAGGCTGCGCACGCAGCGTGATGACATGCACGCTGCCTGTGCCGGGAGCTCTGGACGGCCGGAGGCCACTGCGGAACACGGAGCGCTCGTTCTATGCCCCGCAGTGGTATCCCTTCATCTGTGTGCGCTCTGGAGGAGTCGCATATAGGTGAAGGGATCACGGACAGTGCCCGGGCCAGCGCAGCGCCCGGACACTGTGCGCTGTACTCGGCATTCAGCTATATGCGCTCCCTGAGGAGTCACATATAGCTGAAGCGTCCCTGTCAGCACTCAGGCCATCGCAGCGCACGAGCGCCGACAGTGACTCGAGTATAAGCCGAGGGGAGATTTTTCAGCACATTTTTTGTGCTGAAAAACTCGGCTTATACTCGAGTATATACGGTATTTGTTCGAATGTCTTACTACCTCTGCTGGATAAAGTAGTGGCACACGTGGCAAAGATGTATATTAGGAGATTTTTTCTTATGAGTTTCCCCAGTTAGCATCATTCTTAATAGCACCAGTGTATAAGAAGGACATAGCTGTTTTAGAGCAGGTGCAGAGATGAGCGACCAAGTTAGTTAAAGGAATGGGTAGATTGCAGGCTATCAAATTTGGGATTATATAGCTTGTGAAAAATGACGGTTTAGGAGTGATTTATTAACCATGTACATATATTTAAAAGGACAGAACACTAATTTATTGCAAGATCTTTTTACATCTAGACCTGTAACCAGGACAATAGGACATCCTCTACGTCTATAGGAAAAAAGGTTTCACCATCATCATAGATCGGGATTCTTTACTGTAAGAGTGGTGAGACCATGGAACTCTCTGTCACAATTGGTTGTGACGGTGAACTCATTGAATAAGTTCAAGAGGGGCTTAGATGTCTGTTTTGAAAAATATAATATAACAGGTTATAGTTACTAGGTTCTGGAGATAGGACTTGAATTTAGGAATTTTCTTTGATTGCCAGATTTGGAATTCGGAAGTTATTTTCCCTCTTGTTTAGTATAATTGGCATCCGCCTCTGGATTAACACTGTAGGGCAGTAGGTTGGACTCAGTGGATCTATGTCTTTTCCAACCTTTTCCACTATGATACTACGTAAGGCAAGACCATTGTGAACTTTATGACCTAGTTATCTTTTTGCATGTTCCTATGTGTTTTTTTGGGGATCATTATACTTTCATACTATAAAGGGTTGGATTCAAACCCCTCTATTTCTGGTCATTAGTCCTCTTTCACTTTATGTTGTCTGATGAAGACCACCCCTATCCAAGTGCCCTGCTAGGACAAATGAACATTACTCGAAAACCGTGAACCACAGTGGCAAGCTGATAAGTTAGAGCAGCCCACAGCCTGGTTTGACCATATACTATTTGGTTCTGTACTGATTTGGGGAATCAAGCAATACTTCATTCACCCCAGCTATAACACTTGATGGATGGAGGGGTTCCAGAAGCCAGACCTGTGGCAATCCCTTGATCTACTGCCCTTTAATGACTAACGTCTTATTCATAGACCGCTACAATTGATCATATTGTGTGAACATTTCAGCTTTATCTTAAGTCCAATCATGAAGTGGCCGTGACTGTTCGAACCACGAGGGTATATTGCATTTGTGAAGTTTTCATCAGTAATGCATTTTTTTATGCAGATGCTTAATGCTTCTATGTACAGATATAACATTTGATGACTTGGATATGATAGAACCAACCTGGTTGTATTCAACCAATACAACCACGTTAAGTTTTACCCCAACTTCTCCACCTCATACACCGGCAACATTAAGACAGTACAGACATTCCACCACTACCGGAGAGTAAAAGAGTTAATCTTTGCAAATACTAATAACCGCTTTTACTGCAGGTAAGCTATAAAGTCGTACTGCATGCTGGCTGTTTAATTTCTGGTTGAGGAAGCACAGCAGTTTTTTTAGTTCATTATCTTTGAAAAAAACAGTAACAAGATAATACAGCTGCCTCTGATTAAGATGTAAATTCTTTCTAATTAGAATGTAAATTCTTACATTTAAATGAAGACATCAGTTGTCAGGATGCCATATGATATCTTATTTCACCTTGCCTGAATGAAGCGCTCAATGCCCGTCTATGGCACGAAAACATTTTTGTGGAGCCTTTGTTGTGTGATTCTTGTAATATTCCCCCTTCATGTTGCCTTTTCACTTGTCTTTTGTTTGTTTTTCCCCTTGCTTCTGATATTGTTGTGCCTTGGGATTCCGCGGAAGTTTGGAATGAAAATTGAGTTCAGTCGGTGCCAGTATCCTCTTCTGCCTCAATTACTTCTGCTGAATTTTTTCTCAATGTAAATCAAAGGGGCTGCATAAAGTAGCGCGTGTATTCGAAATAATTAATTTTCCATAAAGTGATGGATCAAGTCCAATCAACCTTCCTGAAATCCAAATAATAGAAAAGAGAATTAGAAATTAATTAACATTTCCTGTCATTAATAGTTTATTATGTTTTTTTTTTTTTCTACCACAGCGTATTTTAATAAGTTTTAGAAAATGGTTTCCTTACTAGAATTTCTTTATTATTATTGTTGTTGTGGAATGATAAAAGAAACCTTTGACCACAATTATACTGTGGTGAAAATATGCTAATATGAATTTTGGCAAAAATATTCTGCCGCGGGTTTAATTATGTTTTTATCACACTAGAAATATAATTTTATATGTTAGGGATAATTAAGGATTCAAGTGGCAAAATCTGATTTTGGAAATATTTTTTAGGGTCTGCTTTTTCCAAAACACCATCGCTTTTTGTCCATAAGTTATCCCTGGAATTGCAGCTTAGCGGCATTCAAATCGGCTAAACTGTAAGGCTATGTTCACACGGCGTAATTGCGGCGCTTAGAGTATGGCCGCAATTACACCGGGTGATTTGGGATTCGCGCTGATACGCACATGCTCCCGCGGCGCAGGGGGGCCGGCGAGCTGACAGTCATTGATTCATTACTCACGGCGCGTATTCACTGCAATTGAACATGTCACTTATCTCCCCACGTGTACAATACGATCGTATTGTACACGTGGGGAGAGGAGGTGTAATCCATAGTTCTCTATGAGAACCATGGATTACTGTAATTTTGGCGCGCATCTCGCCCATATTAGAGCGAAAAATACACCGAAATTAGCCCGTGTGAACTTACCCTAATGCTGGGCAGAGACCATGGACAGAAGTAACAAATACTGTTACATATATGCCCAGGGTTCCATAGTCATAAGATAATCAGTATTAGTCACTTTACCTATTAGCAATTATAATGTCATAGCTGATTGGTGTACAACAATGCATTTAACAGGGTTTTGCCATCCATTTTTTGTAGATTTTAGAAATCCCCCTTAACTTGCTTGTTATTAAGGAGTTTTGCCATCTGGCATGACTCCTTCAGAGGCCACCTCATAGCTTACTACAAGCCAGCCTCAGAGATTGGGTAGATGGCCACAGCTGTTGCACATTCATGTCTATGGGAGTTCCGAATCTAGCCAAGCACTCTCATTTGACTGTATTCGGAACTCCCAAAGAAATTAATCTCTGAGGCCAGCTCATTGCAATCTTTGACCTGACCTATTAAGGGATCATGCCAGATGACAAAACTCATTTGATAACAAGCACTAAAGAGAGCAAATTAAAGAAGATTTCTAAAAAAAAAACTATGGCACCTTGGGCATTTATGACATTGTTATATTAGACAGTAAGTGAACAGTCAGTTCTTGGAGTTGGTGTGTTGGAAACAGGAAATAAGTGTAAGGATCGGAACAATTTAGACAAGGGCCACCTGGGTCGGAGCATCTCCTAAATAGCAGGTTCTCAGTTTGCAGTGGTTAGTAGCTACTCAAAAAAAGGTTTAGGTAAGTACATCTGGTATACCAGCAACAGGGTTGGGTGCACCCAGGGACTAATGTTAGATCTCTAGAAGAAGGGACCCCTTTACCTGCTTCCCTGAATAGCCACTGTCGGAGATATGGGAAGGCTGAAGGTAACCTGTCAAGCTATGGTGTGTGTTGCATACATTAATAATCAAGGCATCAGATTTCAGAAGTTACATTGGCTTATTTCTCCACAAGTTAGGCTTGAAATCATTAGGTTAGTAGGATACAAAAGTTTTATGCATTTTCTATACCTAAGAGACAGAATAAGGATGGGTGCGCTGAGAGCAGAACTTGCCACTGTAGATGGCAGAGATAATGACACCATGTGAGACCCAGGGCAGGCACTCTCTTTAACACCTCTTCTTGGCAAGCCATAGGTTCCCTAAGGACATTTGTTGATTAAAACAAGAGGGGAACATTTCACATACCTTGAATAACGGGTTGGATAATCTTCAAAAAGCCAAGACTGTATGCCTTGGGGCCTTCTGAATTAAATGAACATTGGTTTAGGGTGACTTTGTAATAAGGGCTTAGATGAAAATGTAATAGCTTGTGTTCTATAAGCTGCTGTATAATTGTTAAAGAATGATGTAAGTACACTGCTTCAATTTAGAAAAAAATTGGAAATCACATGGGTGTTACCAAAGGGATGAGAAAGAGCTGTAAAGCTATGAATCGTTCTGTAGCCCAAGTGAACTGATTGTCCTTGTCTTCTGGCTCATAACTTGCTATGCTAATATATTTTAGCATTTTGCAATATTTGGTGTCATATGAATATTAATCTATATGGATTTCTTGTTTGGCAGCAGTTACTGCCTACAGTCAAGTCTGGGTTGTTTGTTCACATTGACTTTATACACTACTTAACCATAACATTAAAACCATCTGCCTTGTTGGGTTCCTCCGTAACTGCTGAAACAGCTTTGATGTGTCAAGGCATTGACTTCACAAGACCGCTAAAGCTATCCAGTGGTTTTTGGCATCCTAAGCTGTATATCCTTTAAATCCTGTAAGTTGCATATTGGTCCTCGATGGATCAGACTTGTTTTTCCTGCACATCCCACAGAAGCTCAATTGGATTGAGATCTGGAGAATTTGGAGGCCAAGTCAACACCTGGAACTCAGTGACACATTCTTGAAATCATTCCTGAACAATCTTTGTATTGTGGCATGGGACATTATCCTGCTACTGCCATTTGGGAAGGGGGTGGACATGTTTATTTGGGTGTTTTTTGTGAAAGTAATATCCACATGAATGCCAGGAACCAAGACTTCTAAGCAGAACATTGACCAGAGCATCACTCTACCTCCGCCAGCTTGTCTTCTCACCATAATGCATCCAGGTGCCACCTGTTCCTCAAGGAACTGACATACACACACCTGGCCATCAACATGATGTGAGAGAAAAAGTGATGTATCAGATCAAGCCACCTTCTACTGCTCCATCCTCCAGTACTGATGTTCACAATGACCATTTTAGGTGCCTTTGGCTCTTGATAGTAGTCAGCATGGGCACTCTTGTCTGTCTGTGACTAAGCAGCCTCATACATGGTAAGAGGCAGGGCCCTGTGTGTTCTGACACCTTTCGGTCATAGCCAACATTTTTTTCCAACAATTTGTGTTACAGTAACTCTTTAGTAGGATCAGACCGTGATGCTGTGATCCATGTAATTTGGCTCCTGTCACAGTCGCTCAGATCCTTATGCTTAGCCCTTTGCTTCCACCACATTAACTTCAAGAACTGTTCACTCACTGCCCATTATACCCACCCTTGGACATGGGCCATTAGATCTACTCTGTTGTACTTCATCTATCAGTGCTTTTAATGTAATGGCTGATTAATGTGTAAAAGATAAGACTGTTGCTTGGATATGAGCTCTCCATCTGCTTACACTCTTTTCACCACATGGAGATTTGCTTTTTCATGCATTACAATTAGAGCCAGGAAAATTGGATAGGTCAGACTAAGATCAACTAGGAGATGAGAAGACCAATCCAAGCGAAGTGACCACAGTAGTAAGGTTGTCCTAGTTTGATGAATTGGGAACAACCTTTCTTCCTCTTAAAGGTTTTCACCACAGGTTTTCAGGTGGTCAGGAGCTTTTTCTCTCTGTCTTACAGTTTCAAATTCAGGGGTGTGTCTCTACTCCCAGTAGGCATGTCTTCCCTTGAAGAATGGTGACAACATCACACCCCCTCCCTGCTCCCTCCTTTGTCATCATCACCATTCTGTATGAGCAGTGGGTGTGAGAGAGGATGTCACAGCTCTGCAGACCTCCTACAATGGTCAGTTCTCATGCCTGGAGAGCTATCACCTCTCTCCCAGGCTCCAATCCTTGTACCCAGAAAACCTGAATTGGAGTAAACAGGTATACATACAGCCTGAAATTATGAAACAAATTTGAGAAATGAAAACTGCTCCTCCTCTTCTATCAGACAGTCGTTGGAGGGCGAGAAGAGTGTATAAGACTGTGTTATATGGGTGGAGAGGAGCAGAGTGTATAATGCTGTGTTATATTGGTGGGGGAGCAGAGTGTATAAGGGTGTGTTATATGAGTGGAGAGAAGCAGAGAGTATTACCGAGTGTTATATGGCTAGGGGGAACAGAGTGTATAAGGGTGTGTTATATGGGTAGGGGGGAACAGAGTGTATAAAGGTGTGTTCTATGGGGGGGAGTGAATCTAGGAGCTAGAGAGTAATTGCCCAGATTCTTCATATAACGCTGCCACTGGGAGAGTAGCATAGAGTGTTCAGGCAGCCTTTATTACACAGCTCAGAGGGGAGTAAGACCATGAGAACATAGACACAAACACAGCCAGCACAGAAAGCTTAGGCAGACAGTTTCAGTTTCATTTTCACACAGCTCAGAGGGAAGAGCATGCAGGATAATCACAACAAAGGGGGCGTGCCCTGACTAAGGTTTAACTAAATATCAGGCAGCCAATCACCGCAAAGGGGGCGTGGCTCGACCCCAGGCTTAAGATTTAGCTCTAGACATTCACAGATTAGCTAATATCTGCTTTACTAAATAATTTAGGTAATACAAACCAATTGCAAAAGTGCTTATTTTTACTATCCCCATCATTACAGATATGATCTTTGTAGCGAGAAAACCCTTTTAAGGAGCATATTTTCAAAAATCAAATTGTTACTTGGCAACACTGGAAATGGAAAAAACTTCCAAAGACTTGAATTGTGAAACCTTCATCTCTATTAATTCTACAGCTGGTGGGAACAGCCTCTTTGTCTAACACTTCTCACTTATCATGGAAATCCTCAATTGTCAGACATTTATAGTGTATTCTCCAGCTAAGTCATAAAAGTCTAAGGTGGAAGAACCACATTATTATTGTCCAGCTTTCTTTTGGTTTTGCTTAGCATCTCACAGATAAGTAATATAGCCTGACAACCACTATTCCCATCCATTGTATTGGCCATTAAGGTGGTCACACACCTTTCAACTGCATGAATGGTATATAAATCTACGTTATGTATAGTTAGATTGTGCAACAGGTTCCATCCATTCTATTACACTTATACCTAAAAAAAAAAGCTTGTGCCAGCAATTACATTTATTACCTAGTTTGATCACTGGGGTCCAACTGCTAGGACTCCCACCCATTGCTAAAATGGGGACCCCAAGTGCCCCTTCCATTCTCACTGCACTCACACAGCCTGGAAGGCTTTGAACTGAAAAGTGGTCAAACATACACACTGCTTCTCCATTCAAAGTCTTTGGGAGCCAGGGAGATGGCTGAGCACTGTATTCGTTGATCTCCATCAGCTCCATAGACTTTGAATGGGGCAGCAGTAGACATGTTCAACTACTACTCCGTTCAAAGCCCTCTTTGCTACGTGAACACAGTGAGAAAGAATGGGGCACTTAGGTTTTAGCGATTTGTGGGACTCCTAGCGATCAGACATTGATCACCTATCCTGTGGAGAGGTGATAGATGTTATTGGTGGCACATCCCCTTCAACTGGCACAATAGTTCTATAGTTAAAGGGGTTGTCTCACTACTTCGATTCACCTTACCTCAGTCCTGTTTTCTCGGTTTAGTTTTTGAATTCATGGGCATGTTTCTTTCTACTATTGGCCTGCGACAAACTGTTGAGGACACCAGGTCTGTAGCTATAGCAACCAGCGCTGGCAGCCTATCCAGAGAGACCAAGCAGGTCTATAGCTACAGCGACCTGAGGAGCTGATGAAGCCCATACAAGAGGGGATGTTGAGCTAGGACACTGTTAATGGACACATATTGCCTAGTGGCTTGTTTTTTTAAATATCTTTAATATAAAAAGCAATCCTTGTAGTGAGATGACCCCTTTAAAGGGAATGTGTCATCAAAAATGACTTATTGTTTAACTCACATTTTTATGTTCAACACATTTTTTTAAGAATTTTTGGTTATGTATTTTTCCTATGTCCTGCAGTTTTCACTTTGCCACTAGGCCTAATAATTGTCTGACACTTCTTGTTCTGTAGAGAGAGATTCTCAGTTGTCTGCTCATTATCAGCACAAAGAGGGTCAAACTGAAAGGAGACACCAGTGTGAATAGATAACACAGGATCCACCAGTCACAAGAGGAGATAGTTACAGTTCACCCTTTCACCTCCCTGCACACTGATTTCTTCCCAGGTCACACAGCATGACTAGAAAACTCTCCTATAAAAGTGAATGGGACTGAGTCAGTCTTAAGTCTCCTATGTGCATGAAGCTACTGTAAAGCATCTCTCTGACTGCTATAAAAGCAGTGCAAAGAAGGCCTAGTGGCCAAATTGAAAACTGCAAGACTTAAAGGGGTCTCACGACAAAGATTGCTTTTTATGTTAAAGATCTTTCAAAAAATCACTTTGCAATATATATTCATTAACAGTGTCCTTGCTATTCCTAGATATCCCCTCTTGTATGGGCTGCATCAGCTCCTCAGGTCACTATAGACCTGTTTGATCTATCCTGATAGGCTACCTGCACTAGTTGCTATAGTTACAGACCTGGCTTCTACTGCAGCCTAATATAGAAGACAGTAAACACGCCCCTGAATTCAAAGTGAAACCAAGAAAACAAGACTGAGGTAAGATGAATGAATGTAGTGAGACAACCCCTTTAAGAATTATTAAAAAAATATTGAAAGTGATATGAAAAATTAAAAAAAACAACAACCAAAAATTCCAAAAAAATGTGTTTAACAGAAAAATGGGACTAAAACAATGACTCATTTTTTGATGACACATTCCCTTTAAAGGGGTTTTGCCACGATGTAATGTTGATGTGGGATTCTCCAAAATAGGTATTTAATCACTTTTCTAAATATATGTAATTTACAAAAATTGCAGCCTGAGAGAGCTACAGGCTGCCTTACCTGCCCTTAGTTACTTAAAAGCTTGCATTAGATACGACCTGACAAGAGCAGGCCGGGCTTGCAGAGCACACTTCTTATCTGATGAAAGAGAGCTGAAGAAGCTTTCGAGGAACCGGGTAGAAATATGTTGTGTTTTGTATACAGAATCCACTAGTTGTAGTGTGATAATCTGAGTAGATCCCTGCTTTATCTGATGACAGAGAACATGAAGAAGCTTTCAAGGCACCGGGTAGAAATATGTTGTCTTTTGTATACAGAATCCACTAGTTGTAGTGTGATTATCTGAGTAGATCCCTGCTTTATCTGATGACAGAGAACATGAAGAAGCTTTCAAGGCACCGGGTAGATATATGTTGTCTTTTGTATAAAGAATCCACTAGCTTGTAGTGTGATTATCCGAGTAGATCCCTGCTTTATCTGATGACAGAGAACATGAAGAAGCTTTCAAGGCACCGGGTAGAAATAGGTTGTCTTTTGTATACAGAATCCACTAGTTGTAGTTTGATTATCTGAGTAGATCCCTGCTTTATCTGATGACAGAGAACATGAAGAAGATTTCAAGGCACCGGGTAGAAATAGATTGTCTTTTGTATAAAGAATCCACTAGTTGTAGTGTGATTATCTGAGTAGATCCCTGCTTTATCTGATGACAGGAACATGAAGGAGCTTTCAAGCTGCTGTGGAGAAAGCTGTTGTCGTTTGTATACAGAATCCACTAGTTGTAGTTTGATTATTTGAGTGAACATTTCACACGATCCCTTATGCACAGCGCTGTGCTCTGGCTGTGTCTCTCGCTCTGTCAGCTCAGCGTGGCTTTGTTTACATTTGCTTATTAGCAGATAAGGCACGTCCTGGCAAAACCCCTTTAAGGCATTCTATCCATTATAACCTGTAAGGGTGCTTTTACACGGTGCGTTTTTGATGCGTTTTTCAATGCATTTTTTGTACAGGAAGGTACAGCAATTAATGCTGTACATTACTGCACAAGAAACCGTATAGAGGAAGAAGGCTATAGCCTTCTTCCTCTATACGGTTTCTTGTATTGATTGGCTTTGAGGATTCCTCTAGTATTCACGTCCCCGGTGATTTTTCTAGTGTATTTGACATGACTGCACACCAATCGCGGCAAAAATCGCGGTAAATTCGCGGTAAAATCGCGGTGATTACCGCGATTTTTGTGCAGCAATGTACAGCATTAATTGCTGTACCTTCCTGCACAAAAAATGCATTGAAAAACGCACCAAAAACCGCACCGTGTGAAAGCACCCTAAATCCTGTGGTCCATATACAAGAATGTTTGAAATTGTTCTAAAATTCAGGAAATTATGGGAGGTTACCAAAAAAGGATATTGAAATAGATAAATTAGTGAATAGTCTTGCATCATTGGCTGCTTTGTGGACCTCTTAGAAGATTTCGTAAACCTGTGATTTCTACTTCTTGAACCGGATTCCCGTCATCTCATTTGAGCCAGGCGCGGTAGTCACTTTTAGCATGTGTGTAATGCGATTTAAAACTTGACATGAAGGTAAAGCAAGACTGCCTTGTGGTGTACACGCAATGATATTGTGTAAAGGTGTCAATGTCAAGTGCTTGTAAATCCTCGAAGATTAATTGAAGCATGCTTGGACAAGCGAAGAGCAGGCGGGTGTTTTCCTCCTTGAATGTTGTTCTCCTCCCCGCCAGTTTCTCGGCTGCTCCACTATGTTAAGTGTTTTAAGAGGTTTGTCTACTGTTCACCAATTTAGCTCAAGTGATGATCTTTGCACTCTGAAGTTCGCTCGCTGCACCCTCGCAGCTAATTTTTGTGGTTACATCACAAAGAAGCATGTGAAGTGGAAGCGTGCTTGTTCTCCGCCGCATTCTGCTGGCTCGTTTGGCTCCTACATCCACGACTTCCTACCATATTTTGTTTTCCCCCTCTGCCTGCCAGAAAAGCATATGTGTTTGCTGTCACAGAAAATCGCTTGTGAAACGAGTGGTAGGATTTTCCTGACTATGTTGATATTTCTTCAATATTGTTTTTGTTGCTTTTTTTGTGCCATATTGTGTCGGTGACAGGATGCTTAATTTATACTGTACAAAGTGTAAGAAAAAAAAAAAACTTGGGCGCCGAACAATTGTCTGAACGGAAAAAGCACAGATTGAATGAATGACGAGGGAGCATATGGAAACTGAATGGCTAAGACTAAAAGATTCTAAGATTACAGCTTTAACAAGACGATCAATTAACAAGAATATTTTTTGACCACTTTTTTCCTCTATTTTACTGTTTGCAGATTTTTTTTTTTTTTCACATTTTGTTAATTGATTTAAAACGGTCACAGCGGTTTATGCTGCTCTACCTGAGAGCAGGATGTTGTAGAGGAACTCTGTGATATATAGGGTTATAAAATAGAGGGAGAGAAGCTGAGCTCTGTGATATATAGGGTTATATGATAGAGGAGAGAAGCTGAGCACTGTGAAATATAGGGTTATATGATATAGGGAGAGAAGCTGAGCTCTGTGATATATAGGGTTATATGATAGAGGAGAGGAGCTGAGCTCTGTGATATCTAGGGTTATATGATAGAGGAGAGAAGCTGAGCTCTGTGATATATAGGGTTATAAAATAGAGGGAGAGAAGCTGAGCTCTGTGATATATAGGTTTATATGATAGAGGAGATAAGCTGAGCACTGTGATATATAGGGTTATATGATAAAGGGAGAGAAGCTGAGCTCTGTGATATATAGGGTTATATGATAGAGGAGAGAAGCTGAGCTCTGTGATATATAGGGTTATATGATAGAGGGAGAGAAGCTGAGCTCTGTGATATATAGGGTTATATGATAGAGAGAAGCTGAGCTCTGTGATATATAGGGTTATATGATAGTGGAGAGATGCTGAGCTCTGTGATATATAGGGTTAAATATAGAGGAGAGAAGTTGAGCTCTGTGATATATAGGTTATATGATAGAGGAGAGTAGCTGAGCACTGTGATATATAGGGTTATATGATAGAGGGAGAGGAGCTGAGTTCTGTGATGTATAGGGTTATATAATAGAGGAGAGGAGCTGAGCTCTGTGATATATAGGGTTATATGATAGAGGGAGAGGAGCTGAGCTCTGTGATATATAGGGTTATAAAATAGAGGGAGAGAAGTTGAGCTCTGCGATATAGGGTTATAGTATAGAGGAGAGAAGCTGAGTTTGTGATATATAGGGTTATATGATAGAGAGAAGTTGAGCTCTGCGATATATAGGGTTATATGATAGAGGAGAGGAGCTGAGCTCTGTGATATATAGGGTTATAAAATAGAGGGAGAGAAGTTGAGCTCTGTGATATATAGGGTTATATGATAGAGGAGAGAAGCTGAGCTGTGATATATAGGGTTATATGATAGAGGGAGAGAAGTTGAGCTCTGTGATATATAGGGTTATATGATAGAGGAGAGGAGCTGAGCTCTGTGATATATAGGGTTATATGATAGCGGGAGAGACGCTGAGCTCTGTGATATATAGGGTTATAAAATAGAGGGAGAGAAGTTGAGCTCTGTGATATATAGGGTTATATGTTAATGGAGAGAAGCTGAGCTCTGATATATAGGGTTATATGATTGCGGAGAGGAGCTGAGCACTGTGATATACAGGGTTATATGATAGAGGAGAGGAGCTGAGCTCTGATATATAGGGTTATATGATAGAAGGAGAGAAGCTGAGCTCTGTGATACATAGGGTTATATGATAAAGGAAGAAGTTGAGCTCTGTGATATATAGGGTTATATGATAGAGGAGAGGAGCTGAGCTCTGTGATATATAGAGTTATGATAGAGGAGAGAAGCTGAGCTCTGATATATAGGGTTATATGATAGAGGAGAGGAGTGAGCTCTGTGATATAAGAGTTATATGATAGAGGAGAGAAGCTGAGCTCTGTGATATATAGGGTTATATGATAAGGAAGAGCTGAGCTCTGTGATATATAGAGTTATGATAGAGGAGAGAAGCAGAGCTCTGATATATAGGGTTACATTATAGAGAAGAGAAGCTGAGCTCTGTGATATATAGGGTTATATTATAGAGATAGAGAAGCTGAGCTCTGTGATATATAGGGTTATATGATAGAGGAGAGAAGCTGAGCTCTGTGATCTATAAGGTTATATGACAGAGGAGAGAAGCTGAGCTCTGTGATATATAGGGTTATATGATAGAAGAGAGAAGCTGAGCTCTGTGATATATATGGTTATATGATAGAAGAGAGGAGCTGAGCTCTGTGATATATAGGGTTATATATGGAAGAGAGGAGGGAGAGGAGAGAGCTGAGCTCTGTGATATATAGGGTTATATGATAGAGGAGAGGAGCTGAGCTCTGTGATATATAGGGTTATATGATAGAGGAGAGAAGCTGAGCTCTGTGATATATAGGGTTATATGATAGAGGAGGAGCTGAGCTCTGTGATATATAGGGTTATATGATAGGGGAGAGGAGCTGAGCTTTGTGATATATAGGGTTATATGATTGAGGAGAGGAGCTGAGCTCTGTTATATCCAGGTTTATGTAATTTGAAGCAGAATTTCTGAGTAAAAAGCAAAGCAGAGAAAACGCTAAAACAGAAAATTAAGGTACTGCTTATCCTGCCCACATACAATCACTGTATGTGGGCAGAGTCAGCAGGAATTCCACTGTCTGTTAATCCTTTACCGCCGCAGCCATTTTTGACCTCCCTGACAGAGCCCCATTTTTTAATGTGTTTTCAGTTGATAAGAAATTTTGGTCCATATTTGTTTATTTGTGAAAAATATCAAAATATCATGAAAAATGTAAAACATTTTTAATGTTCAAAAATGTCTGCGTGTAAGACAGAAAGTTAATCCACACAAAGTAGTTTGTAACTATAATCTACTATATGTTTACTGTAGGTTGACATCATTTTTTAATTGTCTTTTTATTTTGTTTTTACTGGACTTTGGGGCCTCCTTTTCATTATGATTTTCTTTACAGGTTTGCGGACACCCTAAGGTGCTAAAACTTAATAAACACCCCTATCAAGACCCCATGTTCGAAACTACATCCCTTATGGAGTATCCAGGGGTGTAGTTAGTATATCAACCCCACAGTTCCTTCCAGAAGTCACCCCGTCTTGAATTTCACACCCCTCATGGATCACATCTAGGGGTATGCTGTGCATTTTGGGCGCACAGGTGTTCAATACTTTTTTTAGCATTGGGCCATTAAAATAGGGGGAGGGGGGGTAACGCAGTTCCGTCATTGTTTTTTAGACTTCATTTTTACAGCGTTTGCCGTGCAGTATAAATGACATGATGACTATATGGGTCGGTACAATTGCATTGATATAAATATTATATTATTTTTTATGTTTTATTACTTTTACACAATAGAAATGCATTTGGAAAATATTGCATTTTTATGTCGTCATAGACTGATAGCCACAACTTTTATTCATTTTTCTTCATATCGAGCTTATTAAGGGCTTGTTTTTTGTGGGATGAGTTGCCGTTTCTATTGGTTCCATTATGGGTTTCATATGACGCTTTGATCACTTTTTATCAAGGTTTTTGTGAGGTGTTTTGAACAAAATACAGCAATTCTGGTAGTGTTTTTTATTTTTTAAAAGAGTTCACTGTGCGGTGTAAATTACATGCTAGCTTTACTCAGCAGGTAGATACGATTACAGTATGTTTTACTACTTTTACACAATATAAATTGGAAAACACGTTTTTGCATCGCCACAATCTGAGAGCCATAACTTTTTTATTTTTCTGTTTACGGAGGTGTGTAGGGGCTTGTTTTTTGTGGGATGAGATGTCTTTGTTTTTTGGTATAATTTTGTTTTTTTTTTAACACTTTTAAATCTGTTTTTTGGAAGGCAGGGTGAAGACAATACTTCGATCCTTGTAGTGTTTTTCACTTTTAACTGCACACAATGTGCACTATACATGACGAGTTAGTTTTACTCTGTGGGTCAATAAGTGTTTTTATTGTGTAATGAAATATTTATGCATTGCTATCGTCTGCTAGCCATAACTTTATTTTTTTTTTATTGGTACCACTTTGGCATTTCTATGAGTTTTTGATTGTTTTTTATTCCATTTTGTGTGCTGCGGGATGAACAAAAATTGCAATTCTGTGACTGTTTTTCTTTACTTTGTTCACCATGCATGTTAAATAAAGTGACAGATTTATAGGGTAGGTCATTACACATGTGGCGATACCAGTTATACGTAGTTTATTTTTTTAATCTTTTTTGGGGTGATTGGTACCTGAATCAGAAGAAACTCCCGTGCATGTGTTTTTATTTTTTTTTTGTTTTTCTGGGTTTTTGGTACTTTTTTTAGACTTTTTTTCTTTACTTTTTCCCACCATAGGGGAATTGTATCAGTGATCTTCAATTGATTGTTTAGACATAAATGTAGTATAGGTAATCCAGGTTTTTCAGATTCAGAAATATTTACTCCACTCCATATTTACTCCAGGACTGCTACTATTTGCCTTACCAGACATGACTGAGTAAGGCCCTCAGGCCGAAATATTTCTGAATCTGAAAAGTCTGGATTACCAATGCTATATTTATGTCTAAATGCTTTATTGGAGATATTTCTATTACAGTGATTGTCCTAATAAACACAGCTTTTGCTTACAAAAAAACCTGAGATGTGCTGAGGCTTTTCTCTTGATTACAGACTGTACAGGATTGGTTATCCTACCTCAAGCACCCCAGCAACTTCAAAAGGAAAACCTCTGGATGGTGTGCAGCATCCTTTCTACTGTCTCAGTTGAGAGAAGTACACAGCAGTACTGCTCTACATGGCAACTGTCAATCACTATGCCCGACCATGCCCACAGGGCACGACTTGGCATAGTGACGTCACAGGCAGCCCTGAAGCCTTTGTTAGGCTTCCTGACTTCTACGGAAGCCATCAGCATCCGCGATTGATCACGGCATCCAAGAGGTTAATCGCCACGGCCGGAGCTCAGTCTGGACTGAACTCCGGCCGCAGGCGATGCAGCATGGGGCCAGCTGTAATATAGAGTTCTTTCCATGCTGCGATCATGCGGGCCCAGCTTGAGAGCCCGCATGATGTGCAGAACGTACCTGTATGTCCATTTGCGGGAAGTCACTTTTTGCTACGACGTACTAGTACGTGCAATGTCAGGAAGGGGTTATAGAGTGCTTTTTACTCAGAAATCCTGAGCTTAGTCCTTACCCCACTCACATACTTAGATTGACAGTAGGCTCTCTAAACACACTGATACAGGAAAAGCTGTCAATCACTGTATTTAGGTGGAGTAAGGAGAACTTCCACTGTCTCTTAAAGATTCCTATCAGGATTTATTCTTTTTGCTTAGAAAGCCTGCTCAGATAGGGCAGCATTAACCACCTGACAGGTTCAAATTAGGCTAAAGTTAGCACATGCATAAGCTTATGCGCGTTGTACTTTTGAACTACGTAGTATCTTATAGAACATGGGTGGTCCATGAAGCTTCTAGGCGTCGTTTGTCCATCATTGGACTATCCTATCCCATGGCCATCATGTCTAGATTTCGGATGCATTGATCTTTCCTCCTAAAAAAATATCAACCTTAGATCAGTTCTTCTCAATAGACTTCTGAAGATATTTGCTCAGGGTAAGATAGTTACCCCGTGTGGCCACTCATTAGGGACTCACGTCAGGTTCTGAAACCACCACCAATTTCTAAAACAAAGGAGCCGAAGCACTTAAATGGGTGCTGTTCCCCTTCATACTAAGGAGAACCAAGCAGCCAGTGTATGAATTGATAAAAAAAAAACCTCATAGACTTTCTAGAAATCTGTACAATGCATACTTCGCTCTCTGAGGAGACCCGGTCAAAAACATAGAGTGCTTCTGCAACTTGTCTTAGCAGTCGGTGGGGGTCTCAGCATGGAGACTCCCCACCAAAAGACAAGCAACGTGACTAAAGTGCTAGGTCTCCATTTTTAAAGAGTGAAGGCACTAGAAACAACTATAGGTCTTCCTTTAATCCTTTTGTAAACTACATAAAACTGTTAATAATATCTATAAACTCCATTTAAGACTTCTTTGCGGGGAATCGTATTTGGAGACAACACTAGTGGTGTCATTAGCTTGGAGTAAATTGAGTAAAGACGGTGTCGGATGCAGAATAAGAAGACTCAATGCACAACTGTCTGTTTTTCTTGTGGTATTCGCTCTATCTGAGCTAGTTTTATTTATTTCTGGATGGAGCTGTCAGCCGGTATGGTCTTCATAGTACAGTCATGCATATTCATAGTTAATAACATGTTATGTGACATACTGTCACAATCTGAGTCTGAGGGGTCTTTTCAAGAGGAATTCCTGGTAGGTGGGCACTTTCATGTGTAGATGGAAGGGTTTTGAAAATGGCTTTATTTTTAGCATGAATTTATGTACATACCAATACATGCCCCCCTATAGTTCTATTCCCTTTAATTGCACCAATTATATATCCCATTGTGTCAACTCTCACCACTCCACACCTCTCGAGATGGGATTCTGGGGATCAGACAAAATTTCTATTGTTGCTCTTGATGATACACCCCCAATTTTGTGCTGAAATGAATCCTTTTCTTTCGCATGGGTTCCTGCTGGGTCAGAGATCACTGACATTTATGCAAATGTGTTAAGCTGGAATAAAAGAACATACAATTTAATATCAACATATATACACTAATCAGCCATAATATTAAAACCACAGGCGACGTGAATAACACTGATTATCCAGTATCAGTAATAAAGGGGTGGGTTATATTCGGCAGCAAGTGAACCCTGAGTTCTTGAAGTTGATGTGTTGGAAGCAGGAAAAATGGTCAAGTTTAAGCATCTGAGTTACTTTGACAAGGACTAAAGTGTGATGGTTAAACTACTTGGTTACAGCATCTCCAACATGGCAGGTTTTGTGAGGTGTTCTCGGTATGCAGTGAGTAGTACTTCCCAAAGGTGGTCCAAGGGAGGACAACTTGGACAGGTGAATGGCCACATCTTTCTCTTCATTTGCAGATGATTGGAGAGAAAAGTTCTGAATTTTATCGGTTCCTGATGGATTACAATAGGTGGGGAGCTACCTCTTTTTGTTGGTTTGATGATGGACATGGACTAGTGCATCTGGCTCCGATTACTAAAAAAAAATAATCTTGGCTATGATAAAAGATGACAAGACATTGCAGCTTACTGTGTATGTTGCTGCATAGCTGCAAACCAGTTAGAGTGACCATCCACTGCTGAAAGTGCCTACAGTGGCCTGTAAGGATCAGAACTGGACAATAGAACAATGGAAGAAGGTGGCCGGGTCTGCTGATCTTTCATCATGTGGACAGACAGCCAGGTGGGAGTGACACCACTTACCTGGCTCAGAAGTGGTAATGTATCTCACTGGGGAGAAGCACCATGTCAGTGTGTGGGGATTTATCACCTTTTACACCCCACTGGGTATTTGCATGTAAACAATTTTGATGACCGAGTATACCCCTTCATGGAAATGGTGTTCCCTTCTGATGGTAGCCTCTTTCAGCAGGATAATGCCTCTGATACACTTTAAAACTTGTTCAGGAATAATGACAAAGAGTCAAAGATGTCTGAACCTCTGAATATCTTGGATCTAAATCCAATGGAGTATCTGAATGTCCTACTGATAGAGGCCTTGCTCAAAACTTAAAGGACCTGTTGCTAATGTCTTGGTGTCAGATACCACAGGATACCTTCATAGCTCTTGTGCTGTCCTTGACTTAACAGGCTAAAGCTATTTGGGTGGTGCAGTAGGAACCTAAACAATGTTAGACAGGTGGCTTCAGTATTATGGCTAATAGGTTAGTTGGTTGTATATATAATGTATGGCAAACTAAGAACTTCCTGAGGTCCAAGTTCTCTAACACCAGTGTCCAGTGGTTATAGGGGTTGTCTCACTACATTGATTCATCATACCTCAGTCCTGTTTTCAGTTTCACTTTTTAATTTACTGGCTTCTGCTGGCCACTACTGGTCTACAGTGACAAGCTACTGAGGACACCGGGTCTGTAGATATAGCAACCAGCGTTGGCAACCTAACCAGGAGAGATCAAACAGGTGTGTAGCTATAGCGACGTGTAGAGCTGATGCAGCCCATGCAAGAGGGGATATCTCAGAACAAGTAGGACACTGTTAATGGACACATATAGCAATGTGATTTGTTTTTGCAAGATGTTTAACATAAAAAGCAATCCTTGTAGTGAGACAACCCCTTTAATGCCAGTGGCAGCCATGTATAGCATTACATTACATTTCCTATGCAGGGCCCACTTCAAGAGAAATGTAGTATGTTGGTCATTGGCCAAGCAGTGGGTCCCTTCTATGATGTCCTCTTGTGACAGCTCCACTTATCAGTATTTTTCTCTTTTTTTGCTCTCTCATTTACGTTGTATTTGGAATTATCCATTCTTTAGTTTCTGCTTGGTATTTATCTGGTGTCTCTGGAGATTTTGACTTCACAATGTTTATAGTTTTGCAAACTAATGTCTTTGTTTCAAGTTAACACTCAGCTTCCAGTAACTGGAACTCGGAGTTCCTTAGGCCGGCAAAGAGCTGCTTGCTGGCATGTGTCCTGTGTCTTAGAAGGTTCATTTACGGAATGCTAAATCGAGAAATAGTGACATTAAGGAGCACATCAGGTTAGCAGCCCAGTATAGCACTAAGGGGTTTCTTTTTTTTTCCCCCTTTCTTTCTTCTATTTAAGTTTGTTGTAGTTCTTGATACTTTAGGCTAAGGCTGCCAGAGAGTTTTTGTAGAGCAGCAGCTACATTCCATAGGAATGTATAACTTTCATGTGACTGTCTTGTGATATAGAGTATCAAGAATAAAGACCTGGGATGAAAAAAAAAGTTCTCAATTCATATTACTGCAAATACATTAGTTTCTATCCCATGTCTATGTGCAGCCCCCGCCAAAATGACCAACGTTGTTTCATTAGGGTTAAAGTCTACAGTTCTGTATACCTAGGTTGAAGTACTGATGTAATTTCATCTTTTTGTATTTGGTAGCACGCACTGTTCATAAAAAGTTAGGGATATTT
Source organism: Phyllomedusa bahiana (assembly GCA_025379985.1). NCBI lineage: Eukaryota > Metazoa > Chordata > Amphibia > Anura > Hylidae > Phyllomedusa > Phyllomedusa bahiana. The sequence goes on from JAODAL010011394.1 coordinate 37,727, forward strand.
CGCTTTTAGTTGAAATTTCAAGATGAGCATAACATTTCTAGGATTTTTTTTAAGTGCCCTTAACGAGACCGTCCCCTAACTTTAGAATGCACATGTCCAACGAGTGTTTAGTACTTTTTGCACAACTTGCTAGAAGACCACACGAGCAGGCACAGGCATCATCATCTTGCCATGGAGCTGGACGAGGGACCAGTGGTCTTCAGTGGTGTTCAGTGATGAAAGTCAATACACTCTGAGCAGAAATTATGTTTGCCAGTGGTACTGGAGACATCATTGAGAGCGCTATGCATCAGCCAGGACAGGTACCCTTGCCTGCCGTCTAGCACACAGACTGATGGTTACAAATGGTCTGACGTGACACTTGGTTGCCTCTCACTTCCTTTAAACGTGCCTGGAGTTGTGTGACATTCATCATCCAGTTCTGTAGGGAATTATTTACAATGAAGCGCTCATCAGTGTGTGATGGAGCCAAAGGACCTCCACTTCTTTGCCTTTCAGTTACTCGTCCTGTCTCTCTGTATCTCTGTTGCAACGTGCTGATGACACTCTGTGACACTTTAAGCTCTGTGGCCACTTCCGTCTAAGAGCATCCCGCTAAAAGCCCAGCAATTGTAAGGTGTTGTCTTGGTTTAATGTTGTCCGAATGTGAACAGCATGATGACGAGGACTGTTTAAATCTCAGTTCAAATTGATCACCTAAATGTATTGGATGATTCAGGGATCAAACACCTGTTGTGAATTTTGCCATCAAAGGGGTTGTCTCACTACATTGATTCATCTTACCTCAGTCCTTTGTCTTGGTTTCATTTTTGAATTCAGGGGCGTGTTTACTGGCTTTACTGGCTACTATTGGGCTGCAGTAGGGCTATAGCAACCAGCACTGGCAGCCAATCAGGAGAGATCAAACAGGTCTGTAGCTATAGTGACCTGAGGAGCTGATGCAGCCCATACAAGAGGGGATATCTAGGAATAGGTAGGACATTGTTTATGGCCACATTTTGCAAAGTGACTTGCACTTGCAAGATCTTTAACATAAAAAGCAATCCTTGTAGTGAGACAACCCCTTTAAGCTCCTTGTTGGAGATCAGCAAGTTGAGCAAAAACTATTGACACATTGAACAGTTGGACATGTGCATCTAAAGTTGAGATGGTCTCATTTCGTCCATTAAAAAAAAAAAATCAAATTCAAGAAAATTTATGTTCATCCAGAAATTTCAAGTAAAAGCCAAATATAACTTCTTGAGAGTAGTGTACATGTTTAGCCTTAAAGGAAAACTCGAACATAGACAGTGCAACAGAGCAATAGCTTTCCTTAACTACGGACAATATTTGCAGTAAGTAGAAGTTTTATTGCCAGGTTCACACTATGTTTATGGCTTATGTCAAACGTATACATTGTGATGCCAAAAAACAATATTGAAGATGTGAACTTTGGGCAGATACTGTACACAGTCAGACATGGCAGAGATGTTGGTTAGTTTTTGTTACTTTCGTCTTTATTCACCAATTTGCGCATTACTCGTTCTGTTTTCAATGCATTTTCTTCTCCAGTGAGATGTTAGAATAATCTGGTTACTATGTCGCAAACAGTGTATGATGGTGTAAAAATTGGTCGTTTCATGTTAGTAGTCCGTTCTAATTAGGATCCTACTGATCACCTTACTTTATTCATTTTCACAACAGGTTTATGTGCATTTTGGATAATTTCCTCCTCTTTTTTCTCTTATTCCCTGTATACTGTTATATAAAATTGGATATGTTATACTATAAAAAAAATCAATTAAAATATTATTGAGAAAGGTATTTCCTTTGGCCTCCTTGAAAAACTAGAAGTCCCAGGATTCTTCTTCACTCCCAACCTCAGTCTCAATGTACACCTACTATTTCCGCTCTCGTTAAGAGAGCTTTTAAAGGCAGGACCAAAGGGTGTTTCCTCAAATACTGCCTGAAAAGAACACGACTTTATTGTCACCTGAACTCCTGGGCTCAACACATAGCTGTTCTCAGTGTGTCCAGACACATAACTACTGAGTTTTCTGTCATCACTTAGCCAATGTAGAACTGTAGGAAGCTGTAGGTGACGTTCAAGAAACACCCTTGGTATAGCTGTTATCAGTCCATAGAGTAAAGTTAGCATGTCATTTGTGCTGCACTATGAATGCTGAAAAAAAAATTAAAAAATGACTAAAGCTGAAGTATTTTGCTCATTTTACCTACTAAAAAACTGGAAAAAAAGCAGTCAAAAAGCCCTATGAACCCCAAAATGGCTACAATGAAAACATTAAAACATTCTGCAAAAACAACTGTTACATAGCTCCATCAAAAGAACAATAAAAAAGTTACGACTTTCAGAACATGGTGATGCCAGAACATGTTTTTTTTTTTCCAAACTTTAGATTTGGTATTACTGTTAGGATACTGATCAGCAGAGTAAAATTCACATTTCACTTATACCACATACTCATAACATTAAAAACGTCAACTCATCCCACAAAACACAAGCCCTTACAAAGTTCTGTATACAGAATGTTAAAAGAATTATGATTGTCAATATATGGCAATATACAAATACAACATTACCATGACGATTATACCGCTCAGCAAACAGTGTTATCATTAAACCAAGAAAACAATAGCGAAATTGCTGTTTTATTTTCCATTGCAAAAAAAAAAAAAAAACCTGTTAAAAACATAAGGGCCCAAAATGCACATTACAACCCTAAATGTATTCCCTGAGGGACGGTGTTTACAAAATGGGGTGATTCTGGAAGGTCTTACTGTATTAGAAAATGTGGCATGGAACCCACCAACCATTCAGCTAAATCTGCACTCTAAAAGCCAAATTGTACTTTTTCCCATGTGAGCCTAGCCGTCTGCCCAAACAGCAGTTTACCTCAATTTTGCTTTAATTCCTGTGAAACACTTAAACAGTTAACAAACTTACTAAATGCTGTTTTTAATACTACAGGAAGTGCAGTTTTTAAAATAGGGTGATTTATGGAGGTGTCTAACATGTACCGTATTTTTCGGACTATAAGACGCACTTTTTCCCCCCCAAATTTGGGAGGCAAATGGTGGTACGTCTTAAAGTCCGAAAAATACGGTACCTGAACAACCTCCTGTACCCCTGCCACAAATACCCAAGTGGCCTCAAACTCCTCTGAAGTGCACACAGGCGGAGGCCTGCAGCATGATATGAGCACCCAGAAGGTCCCTGCCTTCAAGCAGACTAAGTGGAGTGTGCAAGAGTACCGTATTTTCCGGACTAAAAGACGCACTTTTTTCCCCCCAAATTGGGGGGGAAAATGGTGTTACGTCTTAAAGTCTGAAAAATACGGTAGGTGCGTCTTATGGTCCGGTGCGTCTTAAAGTCCGAAAAATACGGTAGGTTCCTCAAACTGCACTAATTCCTAAATAATTAGTTTTGGAGACTTTTTTTGAAAATTAAAAAAAATTACTGATGAATTTATAGGCATTCTAACACCCAAATTAAAGAATGTTTAACAAATGATGCCAATTTAAAGTAAATATATGGTAAATGTTACTTATTTACTATTTTGTGTGGTACAATATGTGTCTTAAAATCAGACATTCAAAGATAATGCAAAAGCTAGCTACTAAAGTTTAACACTAAGATAAAGTACAGTCATGGCCAAAAGTTTTGAGAATGATACAAATGTTAATTTTTACAAAGTCTACTGCATCAGGTTTTATAATGGCAATTTGCATATACTCCAGAATGTTATAAAGAGTGATTAGCTTAACAGCAATTAATTGCAAAGTCAATAGTTGCCTAGAAAATTAACTTTTTCCCCCAAAACACATTTCAACTTCATTGCAGGCCTGCCTTAAAAGGACCAGCTAACATCGTTTCAGTGATTGCTCCATTAACACAGGTGTGGGTGTTGATGAGGACAGGGCTGGAGATCAATCTGTCATGATTAAGTAAGAATTACACCACTGGACACTTTAAAAGGAGGTTGGTGCTTGGCATCATTGTTTCTCTTCTGTTAACCATGGTTATCTCTAAAGAAACACGTGCAGTCATCATTGCACTGCACAAAACTGGCCTAACAGGGAAGAGTATCGCAGCTAGAAAGATTGCACCTCAGTCAACAATCTATCGCATCATCAAGGAATTCAAGGAGAGAGGTTCCATTGTTGCCAAAAAGGCTCCAGGGCGCCCAAGAAAGACCAGCAAGCGCCAGGACCATCTCTTAAAAGTGTTTCAGCTTCGGAATCGGGCTACCAGCAGTGCAGAGCTTGCTCAGGAATGGCAGCAGGCAGGTGTGAGTGCATCTGCGCGCACTGTGAGGCGGAGACTCATGGAGCAAGGCCTGGTGTCAAGGAGGGCAGCAAAGAGGCCACTTCTCTCCAGAAAAAACATCAGAGACAGACTGATATTCTGCCAAAGGTACAGGGAGTGGACTGCTGAGGACTGGGGTAAAGTCATTTTCTCTGATGTATCCCCTTTCCGAATGTTTGGAACACCTTTAAAACAGCTTGTTCGGAGAAGACAAGGTGAGCGATACCACCAGTCTTGTCTCATGCCAACTGTAAAGCATCCAGAAACCATTCATGTGTGGGGTTGCTTCTCAGCCAAGGGAATCGACTCTCCAACAGTCTTGCCTAAAAACACATCCATGAATAAAGAATGGTACTAGAATGTCCTCCAAGAGCAATTTCTCCCAACCGTCCAAGAGCAGGTTGGTGATCAACAATGCCTTTTCCAGCATGATGAAGCACCTTGCCATAAAGCAAAGGTGACAACTAAATGGCTCAGGGAACAAGACATAGAGATTTTGGGTCCATGGCCTGGAAACTCCCCAGATCTTAATCCCATTGAGAACTTGTGGTCAATCATCAAGAGACGGGTGGACAAACAAAAACCAACAAATTGTGACAAAATGCAAGCATTGATTGTGCAAGAATGGACGGCTATCAGTCAGGATTTGGTCCAGAAGTTGATTGAGAGCATGCCAGGGAGAATTGCAGAGGTCCTGAAGAAGAAGGGTCAACACTGCAAATATTGACTTGCTGCATTAACTCATTCTAACTGTCAATAAAAGCTTTTGTTAATCATAATATGTAGGACTTGTATTTCTGTATGTGATAAAAACATCTGACAAACACACATAACAACCAGAGGGCAACAGATCATGTGAAAATATAATATTTGTGTCATTCTCAAAACTTTTGGCCATGACTGTACAATGTGTCCCAAAAACATGCTCAGGTTCACTTGAATAAATGAAAGCATTCTTAAAGGGGTTTTCTCACCACACTGTTTTACTGAGTCACAAGCAGTTTTATACTCACTCTGTCTCCTCAGGCTGTGGGTGGTTCTATAGCAATGATTAGCATATTTAGCTTCCCTGTAGCAAGCTGAGCTGTTACACTGACAAGTGCAGGATACGTTTTATTCAGTAAACTAAAGGTACATGTACTGTGAGGACTGAAAACAATTGCTTATCTGTAATCTTGTTAGAATTAGTTTGCTCTGGAATTGGCCATCTGTCCATGGTGACGTCATTCTCTGTTCACTCATCTAATCAGATAACAGAGTTATGGTCAGGTAACCATAGAAACCTGTGTGCACTCACATAACTTAAAATATCTCTTATCTAAAGTAAAATTTATCGACAAATGTGTTTAGAAAAAGTCTTCAATTACCTGTCCCTTCATGCAGAAAGCTAATGAGAAAACCCTTTAAGTTATTCTAACAAAGTGACATGTCAGATTTGAAAAATTGGGTATCCCACTATAGACATTGATGGCATATCAGCTCTCAGCTGTACTCGCAACTCCCACTGATTTCTATCCGTTCAAAGCGGAAACATTCTGCAAACATTTTGCCACTTCACAATTTGTTCATACTTATTGCACATAACCTTAAAGAGAACCTTTCACATAGATGATGCCCCCCTTGCTGAGGGCAGCACAACCTAGTGTCAGACCTGCTGTTTCCAGCGCTGTGTCCCTTATTCTGTAAGATGCTGCAGTTTTAGAGCATTTAATGCTCAAATCTGTCAGACTGCAGCCTGTTCTGTCAGAGATGAGCAGGTGTTAGCCCCGCCCCCCAAGGCTAGCCCCGCCCACTCCGCTGATTCAACCTTTTACTTTGAATAGGTAGAAACATGTGAATGACTTGCTTCAGCTTCAAAAGTTAAAGCAATTGGAAAGTAAAGTAATGTATTCTTTTGAAAAACCCCTTTAAAGGGGTTGTCTCACTACATCTATTCATCTTACCTCAGTCCTGTTTTCGCAGTTTCAATTTTGAATTCAGGGGTGTATTTACTGGCTACTACTGGCCTGTAGTGAGGAGCTGCTGAGGAAACCAGGTCTGTAGCTATAGCGACCAGCGCTGGCAGCCTATCAGGAGAGATCAAACAGGTCTGTAGCTATAGCAACCAGTGCTGGCATCCTATCAGGAGAGATCGCACAGGTCTGTAGCTATAGCAACCTGAGGAGCTGATGCAGCACATACAAGAGGGGATATCTAGGAACAGGTAGGACACTGTTAATGGACATACACTCACCGGCCACTTTATTAGGTACACCTGTCCAACTGCTCGTTAACACTTAATTTCTAATCAGCCAATCACATGGCGGCAACTCAGTGCATTTAGGCATGTAGACATGGTCAAGACAATCTCCTGCAGTTCAAACCGAGCATCAGTATGGGGAAGAAAGGTGATTTGAGTGCCTTTGAACGTGGCATGGTTGTTGGTGCCAGAAGGGCTGGTCTAAGTATTTCAGAAACTGCTGATCTCCTGGGATTTTCACGCACAACCATCTCTAGGGTTTACAGAGAATGGTCCGAAAAAGAAAAAACATCCAGTGAGCGGCAGTCCTGTGGGCGGAAATGCCTTGTTGATGCCAGAGGTCAAAGGAGAATGGGCAGACTGGTTCGAGCTGATAGAAAGGCAACAGTGACTCAAATAGCCACCCGTTACAACCAAGGTAGGCAGAAGAGCATCTCTGAACGCACAGTACGGCGAACTTTGAGGCAGATAGGCTACAGCAGCAGAAGACCACACCGGGTGCCACTCCTTTCAGCTAAGAACAGGAAACTGAGGCTCCAATTTGCCCAAGCTCATCGAAATTGGACAGTAGAAGATTGGAAAAACGTTGCCTGGTCTGATGAGTCTCGATTTCTGCTGCGACATTCGGATGGTAGGGTCAGAATTTGGCGTCAACAACATGAAAGCATGGATCCATCCTGCCTTGTATCAACGGTTCAGGCTGGTGGTGGTGGTGTCATGGTGTGGGGAATATTTTCTTGGCACTCTTTTGGCCCCTTGGTACCAATTGAGCATCGTTGCAACACCTTGTGGAATCTATGCCACGAAGAATTGAGGCAGTTCTGAAGGCAAAAGGGGGTCCAACCCGTTACTAGCATGGTGTACCTAATAAAGTGGCCGGTGAGTGTATATTGCAAAGTGACTTGTTTTTGCAAGATCTTTAACATAAAAAGCAATCCCTGTAGTGAGACAACCCCTTTAAGACCGTATTAATTTCATATCAGACCCCTCATTTTATTTTAAAAATAGAGATTGACTTCTCACATTGGGTTATTAAAGGCGCTTTTTTTCTTTTTTTATGAAGCCAATAAGTCTATTATTAATAATATAGAAGCAAATATTTCACTAAAAGCTTCCAAATACTTTTTGTTATGGGAAAAAAAAATCAGACGTTCTAGGTTATTCTATCCTGTATGTGGTAATCCACATATTTTCTTATCTTACGATTTCATGGGCCACACAAACAATCCCCCAAAGCTATGTGCATTCATTAACATTGGATTGGAAATTTGGAAAAAAAAAAAATTTTTACTGTCAAAATTATAAACTCATTGAATATTAATTCTGTCACATATGTTTAGGCCCTGAATGATTTCTGTAACTAAACACAGGTGCATCTGATACAGCGGCTGAGCAGCAGATTTAAACTCCTATCTTATACCAGGGACGGCCTCTTAACAACAAGTTAGCATGTCCCGGGGCTAATTCTGCATCTAATGAATTTTTTTTTTTAGGTGGGATTTTGCTAACAAAACATGTCAACACAACTGAAGCCACTGATATACAGATAAAATCAATTTGTGTGCAATCTGTACATTGAGCCTTCATGACTCCAAGAAATGTTAGATGCACTATCATGTGTATATATTTTCCACTTACTAAGAATTTGATATATGTATATGTTGCAGATTCAAAAAGATTCTAAGAGGAAACATTTGATTTATTGGTAATTACTTCTATAACTTGCATCCATCACTTTATCATTTTTTAACGCTTACCATTATATTCCATCTCTTAAAATTTTGAAAATACTAAAAATTCTGCATATTTTTGGCAAATATCTTATTACTTTTTTGATAATAAACAAAATTCACTCTTCTTTTTTTTTTTTTTTTCAACTCCACTTCATTACGGTAACTTCTTCTCTGCTAAGAGGACATGAATAGGCTGCAAAGTGTAAGGCTTTGAAGTTATCTAATGAAAAACCCCGCTTAAGTGCCTCCATTCTAGAAGCTGCCCTTTGTCACCATTCCCATTGTCCCCAGTATTCATGGCTTGTTCTTTGGAAAGAAACCTTTTTAATGATGGTCTTTGTTTTATTATACATAGAATATACATTGCTGTCCTTTGTGCTGCTTGAAATACATTATCGCTAAGTGTACTCTTGGTTAAGGATGTAGTTGTGTCCTTGTTTAGTGGTTTTTGACTCTATTGCTTGTTGTTTGCGAGTTACTTTTATATGTGCATAGATATTGACTATGTTTTTGGTCTGGTTAATGGTAGGTATTTCTGTCCATTTTTAGGCTACTTGTCCATTTTATATAATTACATAGATCACTGATAAATACCTTTTTCTTAAATTGGCCATAGAGTAAAATATTTTCCGCTATCTTAAGATTATCTTTCTCAGAATTAAGAACATGAATTAATTTTCCAGTGGATTCAAGCTTAATTTCTTACAACACTGAAATTTTCTGTCAGTTATTGATCCATTTAGTAAGGCATATTGAGGGCAGGTACAGAGGGTGGAAAGTTAGCAGTTGCACCTTCACTCCACCTAAAGATCCCTCTACCATGTAAAATACAGCAGAATTAGCAAATGCACATGGTAGGTGGGAGGCACTGTTATATTTTTGCATTATTTTTTCATAGGAACCTTTGATTATCGTCTGGATAAAACCAAATTATTTTTAGGTTTATAATAGTAGCATTTTCTGACAGGAGAAAAGTTTATGAAATTGACTATTAGGCCATGTCTCCACGGCACCGGTTTGCGGACGGTTTTTCAGACGGTTTGCAGTTTTGCAAACCGTCTGAAAAAACGTCCTCAAACTTTTACACAGACCGCTGTGGAAAACCCGTGCAGCAGTCCCCGTTGCGCGGGTTTTGCGCCCGAAGAACATTGTGCTTGTTCCTTCTTCCGGCCGGTTTTCGGACGGAATATGAACAAGTAAATGTGAAGGGGGAGGGCTTTTCATCGCTCTTCGCGGAGAAAAGCCGTCCCCCTGCGGCCGTGTGCACGGCACAAAAACCGGACAAATACCGGTCTGATAAACCGACCGGTATTTGTCCTGTGCCGTGGGAACGCGCCCTTACTGAAAGCTTTACAAAGTACTTTGTGCTACTGTCTACATTAGCAGGGATGAGCATATCCGTGGTACCACCTGAGTAGACACCCACGACCCCATAAATAAGAGGTCCACTGCCACCTAGAAGTCAGCAAGCAGCTTTCGGTAATCTTTTAGACTGCATCTATGGGACTAATGCAATGTTGTGATTGTTTGGCACAAAGTAATTGGCTTCAGTAGTCCTATTATATCACTATGGACATATATATCATACCTTGGAGACCCTGCGTCAGGAGAGCAAGAGGTCACTATACCCTTTATTATTTTCAATTGGTGTTTTGCTATTGCCATGAGAGTCCCGTAACTGTACACCTCATGTTCAACAAATATTGAGTACAATGAATCCATTAAGGACAGTCTACTTTTATTTTTTTTCGTCTTGCTCCAAGACCAGTGGAATTTTTACTATTCTGTTTGTAGAGCTGTATGATGGCTTATTTTCTGCAGGACAAGTTGAAGTTTTCATTGACACCATTTTGGGATATACAAAACTTTATGATCACTTTTTATTTTGCTTTTGAGGGATGAATGAAACACAGCAATTTCAACAATTCTATAGCACTGTAGTCCATTGTAGTTGGAGCAATACCAAATATTTCTATATTTTATTGATGCCAATCATGCCAATCATGCCAATCATGTAAATTTAAAAAAATTACTTTATTGATTTACGTTTTTCTGACCCTCTAGTGGACTCCACATTGAGATCATTTGAATACTTCTATAATACACTCATTTGAATACTTCTATAATACACTGCAGTTCTTCTGTTTTACAGTATATAATTCCTGTCAGTACACTAAATCATTTTAGTTAAACAAAGATGGCAGACCTGGGGGCTTTCATCAGCCCCCAGTAGCCACATATTGTGGCCTTTTGATGGGGTGCACTGCCTTCTGTAAACCACTAAGTATTGTGGTCACCATTGATCACATCTTCTAACTTGTTAAACAGTCGAAATCAGAGGTTCCTCCAGTTTCGACTATTAGAGGAAGAACCTGGATGATATTAGACAAGTACCTACTATATCTAGAACAGGACACTATGCTGTGCAGTAATAGGGCGTTATAAAAGATTAAAACCCCTTATAGGCTGTCATAAAATGTTTATGGCACTCACTTATGGGCTCATTTTAATTCTTTGAAAATAGGAAAATTTCTCAGTTTTGAAATAAACAGAAACAATAAGCAATCAGTTTTTCCAATTTTTTTGCGTAAAATATTATAGTTTGGTTCTTCTCAAATTCAAATTTTTGCTTTAGTGGCTGATTTAACCCATTGAAAACTGGATTATTTAGTAATCGTTTTCTCGTCTTCTGTTATGCCTTCCATGCCACTAATTATTTTTCGTTCAGGCTCTAAACAGGAGATCTTGTTGTTCCATGAGCTTCCTTTGTAGCACCCACCCTGAGTCAGGCCAGCATCTTTGTAGTAAAATTAATTGCAGGACGTATAATATGACGCTAAAGAGGAACTAATGCTTTTGCTTTAAACAATGGATTCCCCTCTGAGCCCAGAATCTTTGATGCCTGTCTGCAAAATAAGACTCTTAGGCCCCATATTTTTGACCTGCTAAACAAAACAAAGTAAAGACAGAGTGTAAGTGATGTGCATTGTGACTTTGCTGTGCCCTCATCACTGTACCATCATGGGGGGTGGGTTATCCATTGTAGACTATAGATGTGATTAGAGAAGCTAACAGCGGCTAATGCTTGCTTACAACCCTGTCCTGTCTATTCCTTGCTTCATGCTGAGGGCTTGTGTAAAGTTATAGCCAGAGCACCCAGTGCATCATTATCAACAATTAGCCCCCGCAAAGTACAAGTGACGTTCACTATTGTCTAAACAACTAAGTACATTGATATGTGTATTTATGTAGATACAACTTTTTATGTCGTATGTTTGCCCTCTTACATGTTAATGATGAGTTCTCGACCATGAACTGTTTTCATTCTGAACTCAGTACGTTAAGATTTGTGTTCATTGTACCAATAATTTTGGATTTTCCAAATTTTTTTACGTTTCGGTTTTTATTGGAAGTACAATACATATTCATTAAAGGAACTGCAACTCCCTAACCAAATATATCCTATATTCCATTTTACTATCCCAGTTTCTCCAATATAGACAAGTTCATTCTCATCGTATGATTGATATTATTAATTTTACAACTATTTTATGGATTTATATTAAGAACTTTTATGACAAAGTTATTTGTATCCTTTACTTTTCTGTCCCATCAAAAAATATTTTTAATTTCAAGATAATGCCATCTGAAATCTTTTCCCCAGTCGTGAATCTGTCATAAAGGGTTTTCCATTACCTTTTGACTAGGTATCAATCGGGTTAGGTGTTAAGTGTTAATATTTTGTTAAATAAATTCAACTGAATCCAATAACAGTCAATTTATGGGTAAGTTCACCTATCTTTGTGTAAATTATATTTTGTGGTCAAATAGTCACTGGTTTGGAAACTTCAAATGAATCTGTAAATCAACTTTGATCCTAAGTTGCTGTTATTTAAACAGGTGTAACAAAATTTAAAAATGCTTGTTAGCCATTTGAGGATGAAATAAAATTGAAAAAAAACCATCTCACTTATCCTGTTCGTTCTATGTCTGCTGCCGATTCCAATGTGGCTACTAATGACAACATTATCAGTGCTCACGCAAGGTTGCAGCCAAGCAAAGGCCTCAATGGTCACGTGCAGTGAATAGCTGCAGGGTCATGTGAGCCATGAAAGTTATGTCATCGGCCAGAATCACCGGTAGCTGTGGTAGTGCTGGAACAAGTTGAGATTTCTATTTTATATCCTTTCCATATGACTGACGAGCATTTTTAAATATTGGAACACCTCTTTCAATAAAAGTTTGAAGCAAAATAAATACATTTCAAGAGTAAACCCACTGAAGGACCTTTCAAGAGTAAAACCACTGAAGGATATTTCAAGAGTAAAACCACTGAAGGACATTTCAAGAATGGAACCACTGATCCAGCCTAAAAGGTCACTTTAAGGACCAAAAATTACCAATTGAAAAGACCCTTAAAAGTTGACCGTTCTTATTAATGGTTCCTACAAGACCTTGATGATGTGCTATTATACGATGACTATAACATTTTGGTCACGAACCCTTTATGATTTTTCATACTGAAGAGATTCAATGGAACCTGCTTATAATATAATCATAAAGCTCTTGAAGCCATTTTTGGGCAACTTATTCAGGTAACCAGGCAACTGGTAAATGGTATGTAAATAAAGTAAAATTTTCCCTACACTGGACACAACTACCAACACATTCAAATCTTGATGCATCATACAATATGAGTCGATGAACTTATAATGCGTCCACAAACATTGATCCTTACCATGAGCTGAGCCAAACAATTTGACCCAGCGGTCAAGTCGGCATCAAGTGGACATTGACGGCATACACTACTGATAAAATGTCATATATAAATCTCAGCCACAAGAGTAAATGTATGTAACCATTCTTGAATTGCAATTATCAGTATGTGTATATACCTCCCCACCTCAACCTCTACTTCTTACATGGGTGATAATAGACAACTTTGTACCTTAAATACATGCAAAGATAGGTACATCTACATCAATATTTGGGGCCAAAAGGTGAAACTTGTCTTTAATATCCTTAGCGCATTTTATGTCTACTTTTGACCCCAAACTCTTTTTATGGACACATCAAAAAGCTTAAAGGGGTGTTCACACGAAGCAAAGTGTACTTCACAGGTGGGATCTCAGCTAGCTGCAAGCTGACTGTGCATGAGAATAAATAGGGTTGTGCTTGCTCTTCTCATTCTCCTCTATGGGAGCTCCCAAATATACCAGTGCATCTCAAAAAATTTGAATATGATTGAAAATGAAAGGAGTTCTCCAGGACTATCTTTTTAATTGTTTTAGGACTCACAAATGTATTATATTAAACCTTGTAACTCATACTGTAATGAGTCTATACAATATATGGGTTTCTCTATTTGACTTAAGTTACTGATATCAATTATCTTTTCAGTGATATTCTAATTTTTTTGATATTCACTAGTAGCTGTGCGCACATCCTCGGCTCCCACATAAAAATAGGAGAGGACGTCCACAAGCACGGCGCTCGTAAGTCTCATGCACAGTCATCTTGCAACTAGCTCCAAGCCGACCTGTGCAGTACACTTTGTTTCGTGGTGACACCTCTTTAAAGAGGTAGGTATTAAAGTGTCCATAACACAATAATGGAAGAATGGAATGGAAAGAAATGCTCAAGCGCGACCGGCTCTCCATTCCGAAGCGAAGACTTTTGGGGCCTTTTCACTATTAAAGTACGAGTTGGCCATAGGACAGATTAAGCTGGTCATTTCAGCTGGTCATGGAACTTACAACTAGCTGCAAGCCGACCTGTGCAGTACACTTTATTTCGTGGTAACACCCCTTTAAAGAGGTAGGTATTAAAGTGTCCAAAACACAATAAATGTGACACACACCGTACTAATTTGTCTTGTGCATCTTCTTGTTCTAGTTCTTTTTTATTTTTTTTTCATTGGTTCTATTATATTTTTTTTCCCTCTCATCCTTAATGACTGGTTAAATTAAATCGATAGCCAACACAAATGTACTAAGATAGTGTGTTGTTTCTATCTCAACTTTGTAGGCAGTTGACCTCCATATTGTTGAAGAACATTCTCTGACATCTCCAACTGTACTAAACATCATTCAGATTCAAAAACTCACTTTCTCCCCATTTGTATTACTATTATTATTTAATATACATTCATAATGACACAGAAAGCATGAAACAGTCGGGGAACTTGCTCAATAAGTGGGATTTTTTAATGATAGTAATTTTTCTCTCTGTGTTTTGTGCTTCACTGGTTATGAATGCAGAGATTGTATTTTCCCAGAGCTGATATAGTTGTCATGTTTACATCAAATTTTAATTATTGGCCCTTTTGACACAAAGAATAGAAAAGAATCCATACTTTACTCTAAATGATAAGAAATGGGAACACTGGTGTAATTGATAGTTTTAGGTATTTTGGGATATTGCAGCTTTGACTTTTGCAGGTGTTGAATTAATGAAATGATAACACCCCCAAAAAATTTGTTTGCTTAAGTGCCTAATATAATTGCTTGATTTGGGTTGTATGTCTCAAGAACGTTTTTTTTAGAAAAGTTTGAAAGTTATTTGAATTCATGAATTCTTGTGAAATGGTTGCAGTTATAATTTTTATATTGTTCTAACAAAGACTTAAGGAACACTCCAATTGTTATACCCAGTTTCCAGTCTGAAGTGACTCTGGGATTAAAGGAAGACTGAAGAGAGACGTTATGCACTTCCATTTAAAACTTGCATTAGGCATAATCTAGGGTATCAGAGTTTCCTGGAATGTTCCTTTACCTGATTGTGTAAACCATTTTAATATGCCAAAATTAAAGTAGTAGTATATGCATGCTAAATGATGATTATCTTTTAAAGGGGTGTTCCCATCTTGCATTTAATGGCATATCGACAGGATATACCATCAAAGTGTGATAATTGCAGGTAATTTTCCACCTCTCGGAAACAGGCCCCAAAAGTTGGAGAGTTGGTCATGCATGCTCACAACTCTCCATTCTTTTCTATGGGTGTTCTGAGCACAGCCAAGCGGTGCGTTCTTCTGTATTCAGAACTCCCGTAGAACAGAATGGAAAGAAATGCGCAAGTGCAACCGGCTCTTCCGAAGTTAAGACTTTTGGAGCCTTTTCAATATTAAACCATAGAAGAGAATAAGCTGGCCCTTTCAGCTGGTCATAGAAGTGATATGAGGATTTCTGAAAAGGCCAATTTAGGCAATTTTATTTCAACTGCCAGCACTTTTTATGACCTGTTCAAGCATGGCAAATGTTGAAGACAGATATTTGTGGAGAAGTTGACCTGCTGTGTTGACATTTTTTAATTTTTGGGTAGATGTCAAGCATAGTTGTTGGCAATACTATAGAGATTTGTTATGCCCAACAATAAATGTATACCCCATCAGTTTAAGCCCTTCTCAAGTCACAGAATTGGGCAGAAATTAATCAGTGAGATCACGGTAATGTAGATGTCGTCAATGACCTTCACAGACCAACCGATCAGAAAATAGTACTTTATTCTATATTCCTGTATTATGTGCAGACTCTTGGTGGGGGTACCTAGCTATAGGTTTGTGCCTATAAGCAGTTTAAACAGTAAGGAAGGATCAAAAAGTTATGTAATGGGATGGTTTTAACCGTCAGATGTCAAAGTGTGTCAAATTGCAATATAAAAAATATCAGCACATTAAAATGTCATGATTTTTTGTTTCTGCATGTTCACTATAGTAATCTTTTTGAATTTAATGTGGCTCCTGGTAATCACTCAAAGTTGAAGGGGGCAAATATAAAAAATAAGGTTCAGGACCTCTGCCCTTTGAAATATACCATGTACAGGTATGGTTGACCTGTTAATCCAAAAAAAAAACATTTGTTGACTTATGTTTTTGTTTTATTATTATTTTTTTTTTTACTCTTTAACTAATATTAGAAAGAGTTTTGCATTTAGTCTCCTTAAGTTTAGGATTAATTTAAAATTTACAGTAAAACAATTTAGCAAGAAAATAAAATCTCACACACCAAAGGAGACATGCAAGCACATGGGGTTAATCCTTCACCACCTCTCAAGTGAATTTATCATATTTTAAGTTCACTGACACCATTTCTGTTTTGAACAATTAAGACGACTGAAGTGGGTGCTCAAGTCCTTGAAAGCGACAACACTCCAAAGTTAACTCTACGGCAAAAAAAAAATATATTGAAATTTTTTTTTATCCCCTTAAAGCGCAAGGGATTGGACGTTTACACAACCTTATTAAAGCAAGTGTTTAGCACCGATACTTTTGCTTTACTTCAAAGAGGTCTCACCAGGGAAGATGAGATGTTAGCTTTTCATCCCCCGCCCTCCCTCGCTCCAAATCCTCTTCCATCCTGCAAAATTACTGTTGACTAACAAGTTGTGTCTCTTTTCTCTGAGGCTCTGGGTGCAAAACAAGTACTTGAGAAGAGAGGGACGTTTATGTTGGAGCCTGTGATCCTTACTCAACCAGAAAGAGACTGCATGTGGAGGTAGCCCTCTTGCAGCATTCCACATTTTTAATGAGCTTCCTTGCAAAGGGTATGGGCTTTCCCTTTTTTCAGCTAAAGCTTCTACTGAAAGAGGGATTTGTTCTCATTAAGAAGGGAATGCTGTCGAATGATAGTTAAAGGTGTTTCTCTACAGCTCCATAATTACCTTTGAGTCAAAAGACTGAAATTAAGTATTGCACAGTAAATCAAGAGTTAATTTGTTTATGGACAACTGGGTAAATACTGAAAATTTTTTAATTTATATTTTTTTAATTTTCTGTCTAATTATTATAAAAACACTTAAATAGGGCTGAATAAGTTAAAAGTTCTGTTAACTAATTCCTTTTGTACTCTATTAGCTACTCAAACAATGGCAAAGTTGAGTATATCATGTCATGTCACACTTAGGTAGAAACTAAGCATCTTGGTGTGTGATACAATATTGCGATAATGTCTATTTTATACCTAGGTGGACAAACACAATTAAAGGCTGGTCACTTATTGTTCCGACACTGTTTGAAATAGTCTCAGAGTACATCGCTTCTGCCAAAGCCGTCTGTGTACGCTCAAGAAGACAAGCTTTTCAAAGTCTGTGCAGTCCAGTATAATCTAATGGTTCACTTACACCTCCCTTACTTAACAGTGTCATGGAAAGTAAGGATCCGGCCATTCATAATTTACATGTCATTTGCTGCTTCATATTGTGTGAAATTTAATTACACAGCTTAAATCGTAGCCAGTCCTCGTTTGTCTCAGAGAGTGCTCACAATAAGGCATTGATCTGAGTCCAGCATTCACTCGTAGTCTGTCTTTTATCAAATCACCTTCTGGTGCGGCCATCAAGACTGGCCAGTTGTTCTTTTCACTCCATTGTAAGGAAAATGAGAGAATTTGACCCCCATTTTCATTTAAAAATCCAGGGCATCATATAAAGGCTGCAGCTTGAAAAGATTTTATTCAGCGTGCTATCACAATAGAATATACAGATAAATTTTCTGAAGGTGATTACAGAGCCTGCCCGGGTCCCTCTCGCCCTGTAATAGTTTTTATACAACGCCTATTGAGTCCCGAGAAAAATAAAATACTAAAACTCCCCACAGGTGTCGTTTTTATTATTTTTTCAACAAACACTTCTGGTAGAGGGGGACCCCCGATCTACGGCTACAAATTACTAATCATGTGCATTATTCAACGTTTTAGTCCATTTCTGAAACTTTCCCTTTAAATCAAAAGGGCCGCTTTTTGGTAATTGCTGGCTGCTAAGCCTCCTGATGAGAGACTCATATAAGAATAATCCTTCTGACGACTCTTACTGGCTTCCATCCCACTCCTTGGCAAAACACTGAGACTGAATTAAGAGGATGAAGAGGATAATTATTAGATTCAGGAACAGTTTCCCAGCAAAATCTGTTTTTATTCACCACCATGAAAAACTGTTTATGGTTTTGGAAATACTCTGTTATGGTAATAGGAAGGAACCAACTTGTGACCTCATTTTACAATTTTAATGCTGGCTCAAAGGATGGCAAATGACTCTACCTCTGAAGGAACTTTTAAGTTGCTTAGTTTTCCAGGATTTGAAGGTCCTTTGCTTACTCCTTGCTCATAAAGTAACTTTTTGCACCTGTTTAAGGAGGGAGAGGATCCGACTGATGTTGACGAACAGTTTATACTTTCAAAAAGTTGGATTTTCATTCCCATAGTTTGTGACAAACACTTTAGTTCATGATTCCTAAAATAGTGTATTGGGGAGTTCATTTTGCAGAGTTTCCTTTAAAGACAATATTTTTATGCTTCATAGAAGTGGGGAGGAAGATTTTGGTCTGGATCTGTAGGTTGGCTAAAGGTCTACAGTGATCACTTCCTAATTGGTGGAATTTCTTAGTTTTCAGGGTTACTGTGGACCCCATTGGTCTAACTTCCAATTATAGTGTTATGACTTATGCTAGTGAAATCCTAATGATATATAATGTGATAGAATTCCGTTTTTCGTAGAACTGTAAAGCTTTGAAACATCCTAACAAATGTCTATGGGTTTAACACGAGTTGGGCATTTTCTAAGAAACAGATTGGGGGCAAAAGTAATTGAAGTGTAGAGACTACAGTCTTGTTTAGGTTTTTAGGGAGTTCAGAAAGGTTTCTCTGCCACATACAAGGACATGCAACTGTCTCCTACAACTACAAATGATGCAAGATAGTTGAGGGCTATATTACACATTTGGAATTTAACACTGGAGCTCCATATTATGCCTTCGTTAAGAGTGCGTTAAGACCATTTCATGCCAGTTGCCCTGTGTTGGCCTGAGTTTGAAGCAGAACCTGTGTCGAATCAAGGTCTGAGTCTGGGTATTTAATCCAGTCTCTCTGTGCACTGCTTGCTTGTGATACTTCTTGTTTCCTGGCTCTCTTTGCTGTTTAGAAGTGTTTTATGGTTGGACCCCGGTTCTGTTTCTTGACTATTTGTCTGAGTCTAGATTTGGTACAGTCACAGAAAAAATTCAAAGATACCACAGGGTTAATATATCTGAAAACACAATAACTCAATCTAAAATATAACTTTTACTTCATTTATATTAAAAGATAATTTAACAAAAAAAAACTCTAAATAAATATAAGTATCCCATAAGGCATATCTATCCAAATGTCCCTATATAATATACAATCAAATTACGCATGAAGGGGTCAATAAAGTATATGTATGCTCTCCTCTAAGCTCATCACTGTTATCCCCTAGCAATAGGTGGGTGTATCACCCCAAAAAGGGCGGCCCCGCCTCTCGGTGGCTCGCCCTAAACCAACCCTATGCAACAAGATAGATATTACATGCAAAAACAATCCAGATAACTTTAATGCCTTGTAGGAATACCATTAGATGAGAAAATATACGTTAAAACAAATCTCTTACTATGTCTTGCATCATACTTTCCTTAAATCAAGTCTACCAACGCGTTTCCCCTCCCATAGATGCCAGAAGGTTCATCAGGGGATTACCGGAATGTATCCAAAGATATGAAACATTAGCCCAGTATGTACGCATAGCCCAGTATGGTACCACATACTCACCTGGCTTGACCTTGGCTCGTTTGACCACTCTACTTTGTTTATCGTGTTTAGTCCAGTTAACCCATGTCCTCCCTTGTTGGTCCTGTCAGTTTTCCCTTTGCGTTTGTTTTCCTTAATCTCTCTGGTGTAATAACTTGGGTCTCTTGTAGCCAAATACATGCTGCTTTGTGATGGGCTCTGGTGAATACCCAGTTGTAGCCTTAGACTCTTTGGTGTTGCCTATTTGTGCCTTTTTTTGGAACTGTTTGACTGGCAATTCAACCATAGAAAATTATTTAAGTTACAATTCCCAAAAAGGCTCTATATCTTCTTACTCGGCATTACATCAACATAGAGTGCTGAGCCGGGGATCTTTTTGATTGCCAGAGAACCGAAGGAATAATTTTTTCTACTTTTGAGAAATTTTAGCAGGTTGTGAAGAAGGAATACTTTTGTATTTCTGTTGGTTATCCTAAGCTTGTAGTATGACTAGTGAAACTGAATAGACATTGTTTACTTGTCTTATGGGTGCAGAGAGTTTTGCTTTTCATCAATAAGAACATCATTTGATGCAAATAAAGACCATTTGGATTCTAGCTGCCTTTTTTGAGAATTAGAGTATGATTGCAAGCCAGTAACATCTTCCAGTGGTACCCGAAACTGTGTTGGCTCATCTCATACAACTAGGTACCATGTTGTAACAAAGAGGAACCGCTCAAATTGGCTGTTCTTATAGTAACCACCTAATGTTGTGCACATTTTGTACCTACAGATTTATTATAACCCCCCCCCCCACACACACACACACACACACACACACACACACAACACACACACACCACACACACACCACACACACACACACACACACTTGCGTTTCTTTTTTCCCCATTTTGATGCTACCGAGTTGGTTACTGTAGAATAGTGGAAATGCATGTACCATTCCTCTGCTCTTTCCTCTAATTGTTGGTGGGGCATAATGATCACTGGTGGTGAGCTGGCTACCCTTTAGAGAAAA
Organism: Phyllomedusa bahiana; assembly: GCA_025379985.1. Lineage (NCBI taxonomy): Eukaryota > Metazoa > Chordata > Amphibia > Anura > Hylidae > Phyllomedusa > Phyllomedusa bahiana. The sequence goes on from JAODAL010011394.1 coordinate 58,560, forward strand.
AACTCAGCATGTGCGGATGTGTTCACTTCTTCTCTGACAAGCAGAGAAGAACCTGCATGGTTACAGTTGTGGAGAGACAATGGGTGACGTCTGAAAATTAGCATCGCCGCGGCAGTTTTTAGGTGCATTTAATCAGTCCAGTTAACCCCTATAGTGTGCCTGAAAGTATGATCCTTTCAAAAATCTGGCGTCTGGTATACCTTGCATAGTAAATTTAATGCGCCTAAAAAGGGGAAATGCGCCGAAAAAGGCGCATTGCGCAATCACGGCACGTAGTGTGTCACTGCTAGTGTATGTAATGTGCCTATCAAGGTGCATTGCGTTATGGAGGCGCACAGCGTATCATTACTAGTGTATGTAATGTGCCTATCAAGGCGCATTGCGTTATGGAGGCGCACAGCGTATCATTGCTACTATATGTAATGCGCCTTTTAAGGTGCATTACAATGTGTCGTTCCCGGCGTATAATGCGCCTAGTGTTAGTATATTACAGTTCATTTATTTTGAGAATATGGTGTCAAGAGTATTTTTGGCGCAAAATAGACCAAAAAACGGCGCTGGCGTATTGGGAAATGTTGTCCAGTGTGTTAGCAACTTGCTGGCGAGAGATGAAGGTGCAAAGTTGCAGCTTCTGGTGGGCCAGAACAAAAAAGTAGTGGTGAGGATAACTGGAGACATTAGCACATTTGTCAGTTGAGGTAACAATGGTGTAACAAGTTATGAGAAAAGTTTTATGATATTATGTTTAACATGTTTCTTTTACATTGCACTGTAGGTGCTGGTAACTGCATACTAAAAAAAGGTGTTTAGGATAACCCCTTTGTAGGGCAAGTTCATTATGCATATATTTCACCTTAATCAACCCTGTAATATACTTGTCTGACAGTTCTTTGTGTTCTGTCATAAATCTCTGACAATGTCTACTGTTCAAATTTAAAGAGTATCTGTTTGATCTCCTTAGATGTCTGTTTTAGTAAATCCGTTTGTTCCCCATAAAATAAAAATCCTGAAGCATATTTTCTTATAGTTTTGTGCTGTGCTGTTCCTCTGTTATTCCTCTTAGAAATTGATGAATAAATTAAGGGGCTTTTCTAACCATGCACTTTCAAGGAGCCGTATCCAGCTTTAGGATCACACATGGTGTTCAGGGCGCTATAGCAGTGATTCACACATCAGCTCTGCTTTTCCTAGCTATTCTTGTTACACTTAATAAATCTCTTGCACTCATGTCAATGTATTACACATTCTTCAATACTCTAAAGAGTGTTTGCTTAGCTAAATGAGAAGCTTTTAAAGACCGTAGCTAGAGATAAGCCTCTGCAGGAGATGACTCGCCATGTTCGGAGTGAATGACTGACGGCAGCTTAGAGCAATGAGAGTTCAGAGAGAGCAGGAAGACGGTCGTAACCAGAAACTCATGTGCTCTAAGAGGAGATAAAATCTTTTTTATTTCTTGACCAAACAAATATCAACAAAGCAATGTATTTAGAAAGAGTCTTCAATTACCTGTCCCTACATGTTAAAAGTTTATCATTGTAGTGAGAAAACCCCTTTAACAACTGGGTATCATAATTTTCGGGTTGTATTGCTCCACAACTGTTATTTCATGGGGAATGCAAATCTGCACCAAAACAGACATATCTGGATTTCTGAAAGGTAGCAAGAGGGTGGCTGACCCAACTACAGGTAACTTGGGCAGAAAGGTTTGTTACAGTAAAAACTTCTCAGAAAAGTTGGAGTTGATGTTGAGGAGCCCCCAGGAGTTTGGAGATTATCCTATTTGAGACATCACTTTTCTACTACAGTTATGTGTTTGTATGTTCTAGTTTAGTGCACTGTCATTTGTTCTGGCTATATGACTATAGCTGCTGATAGAGGTCTGGGCAGCCTGGGGGTCTTGGTTCAGTGTATACACAGCTTTATTAAAACATATGGTTCACCTGCTGTCTTGCACCTTGTGGCTGTTTAACGCATTTCGCTGGACACTGTGCAGGTACAATAGCTCTGATCGCTTCAGGTCGGATTCATCTTTTACCTATGCTCGTGAATCTGTCAGTAGTCTGAAGGTTTTCTTCTGTATATTTACAATACCTTAAATACATCTTAATGCCCCCTTCCTCCAAAAAAATACAGACATAGGGACTTTAAAAAAATCTCCCCATCCTGTTTGTCCTTTCCATGAGTGCTTATTTTTCCTCTTTCTCGCCTCTGATTTTATCTGCTTATACATTCAGATATGTCACCTATTCTACAGATTAGTGTGTGATCACTACTGAATAAATCGATACCATCAAAGCAAATGTATCCTAGTAATAAAGGCTTTTTTAAGCCTAAGAAACTTAAAGGGGTTTTCCCATCCAATTGTTTCACAGCCAGCTTCCTGTTTAGGCTGTACGTGGTTCTACAGTAATGACTGACATTTCAGCTCTGCTATTCCTAGCTGAGCCTGTTAAAGGGGCAATGGTGATGGAGGAATTTTAACAGCAGGACACCAGGCAACAGTGCTCTAGATGGTTAACGTTTGTATGTAAGAAAAATAGAGTAGTTCCTGTGCTGCAGATAAGACACAGCAGGGAGTGACTCACCATCCCGGCCAGGGCTGCTGGAGCAGAAAGAGGTGGTCGGCAGCCTACCTTTTGTAACCAAGCAAGCAGGAGATAAGAACTGCCCTAGCATTGAAAAGGAAGCAAATGGAAATAGTAATGTATTTGGTATTTGTTAATAGTCATCAGTTATCTTTGACCATTCCCTCCTGCTACAAATTCTCCTCATACCTCACCGATCGGACATTCAGCGTCTCTCACTCTCGGACCACCTCCTCCTCTCGACCTTTCCCTGTTGGTGTCCTGGGTCCCTTCCTCTTCTTTATCTACACTCTTGGCCTGGGTCAGCTCATATCATCACATGGCTTTCAATACCACCTGTATGCTGGTGACACCCAACTTTACATCTTCGGACCAGACATTAACTCTCTACTGTCCAAGATCCCAAATTGTCTGCCATCCAAATCCTCCTTCTTTTTCTCCCGTCTCCTAAAACTTAATGTAGAAAAAACTGAACTCATCATCTTTCACCTTCCCACTCCATCCCTCCACCTGATCTCTCTATTACAGTCAATGGCTCTACACTCTCACCGGTCCCGCAAGTCCACTGCCCTGAGATAACACTTGACTCCGCTTTGTAATTCAAACCACACATCCAAACCCTTGCCTCTGCCTGCTGCCTCCACCTGAAAAATATTTCACAAATCATTTCTTAACCCTGATACTACAAAATTGCTGGTCCATGCCCTTGTTATTTCCCGCCTGCAACATCCTTCTCTCGTCTAGCACTCTTGCTCCCCTTAAATCCATCCTCAACTCTGCTGCCCGTCTTATTCACCTTCCTCCTCGATACTCCCCTGCCTCTCCCCTCTGCCAATCCCTTCACTGACTACCCATTACCCAGCGAATTCATTTCAAGTTACTAACCCTGACCTACAAGGCTCTCCATAACCTCTCCCCTCCACACATCTCTGCCTTAGTCTCCAGATATCTACCCTCCCGCAATCTCTGCTCCTCACAGAACCTTCTTCTCTGCTCTTCTATTGTCAGCTCCTCACACAACCGTCTCCAAGACTTCTCCCGTGCTTCCCCCACACTCTGGAACTCACTGCCCCAACACCTCAGACTCTCCCCCACTTTCAGTACCTTCAAAAGCAACCTGAAAACCAATCTCTTCAGGATTGCCTATAACCCACAATAACCCCACTGTCACTACACCCTCCACAAATATGTCTGCCCCTCAACTTCTGTCTCTTTCCCCCTTCCTTGTAGATTGAAAGACTTCGCGAGCAGGGTCCTCTCTCCCTCTGTACCAGTTGTTAGTCACATATTGTCACTATTTTACTTGTTTGACTTATGTTATGTACGTAATCCCCTTGAATGTACAGCGCCCTGGAATCAATAGTGCTCTAAAGTAAATAATAATAATAATTCAAACTTATCCTTGAGATAGGAATACCCCTTTATAGATGCTACATTGAGTCTCGTGGACACTGCATTCCGAGAGCTACTACTTTATTATTTCTCCTCCGAAGTAAAAGAGCAAAAAATGTGTGGTATGAGGTCTTTTTTTTTTTTTTTGTCATGTTTTTATTTTTTGCTTTTTTTTCTTTTCTGTGGCACCACTTTGGGGTACATGTGGTATATTAAATTGTTTAACTTTTTGTTGGGCTTTAGAGAAGGAAAAAAAAAGCTGCATTTTTTTTTAGTTTTGTTTTTCTACGTGTCAGAAATCCCATGAAATGTATACCATAAATACCAAGTAGAACACAGGTCAGTGCAATTTCAAACAATATCTAAATTTATGTAGTTTTTTTCTATTGTAGTACTTTTGTACAAAATAAACTTTTTTTAAAAGAATCCTTTGTTACTGAAAAGCCTTAACTTTTTACTTTTACATCTCTGAGTTTTATGAGTGTTTAGTTTTTGCAGCTTGAGTAATAGTTTTATATGGTCCTAATTTGGAGTACGTAGAATCTACAGATTATCTTTTTTTCTTTTTATGCAAGGAGGTAATTAAAAAAAATTGTAATACAGGATAAATTCTACACTTTATAGCATTGTTATTTTTATCAAGTCATTACAGTTTTGTCAATACTGGCTATGTGTGTGTTATTATTTTCTTTATATTCTTACAGAATAGAACATTTTCTAAAGGGACAATATTTTTTTGGTTTGTTTTTTACGTTAATATTTTCAAATCATTTAGGTAAACTTTTTTTTGCCCTAGTAAGGTATTAAATAGAACCTGTCCCATAGATTATTCCCCCCTTGCTGAGGGCAGCACAAGCTAGTGTCAGACCTGCTGTTCCCAGCGCTGTGTCCCTTATTCTGTAAGATGCTGTAGTCTTCGTGTATTTAATGCTGAAATCTGCAGTTTTCAGCCAGAAAAGAGTCATTCAAAGAGTCAGTTTTTTCAAAGCTAGCCCCGCCAACTTCAACCGATAAACCTATTACTTTGAATAGGTAGAAACATGTGAATAACTCAGTGGGCGGGGCTAACACCTACTCATGAATAAGATTTGAGGGGTAAATGCTCTAAAACTGCAGCATCTTACAGAATAAGGGACACAGCGCTGGGAACAGCAGGTCTGACACTAGCTTGTGCTGCCCTCAGCAAGGGGGGCATAATCTATGTGACAGGTTCCCTTTAAGTAAAAATCATTGTAATATACATGTATTGTACATGTCATTGTAAAAGAGGCATGCACAGATGGCAGATCTGGGGGCTTTCTTTAGGCCGCCTACTCTCATGAAATGCCATAGATACATTGTTATGTTGTTGGGGTATTACTGAGGTGCCATAGTCACCATTAACTACAACACCTGAGGGATTAACAGCCGGTATTGAGTCATCTCTAATCAGGTTTCTGTGCCGCGGAGTATGAACTGCAAGGGTATGGTCACACGGCGTTTTTCAATTCGAAAAACGGATTGAAAAATGATGCGTAAAATGCATCCACACACACACCCAAATTGCAGCAGAAACGCAACCTATAGCTTTAAATATGGTGTCTGCTGCATAAAACAGATCAAGAATTGAAATGCGAGTTCTTTGAACGGATCCGAAAGACGCAAGTGAATGAAAAACACACATCGGCGATAACGATGCATGTTTTACATTGAAACTAATGTAAATCACAATGCACATTGTTAGATGCGTGTTTGGGACCGTTATGGGTCCGAAACACAGATCCAAACACGCATCTAAAAAACGCCTATCCTAACAATTAACTGACACCCACTGTGGATAGTTTAGTGACAGGAGCGATGCCCACATCATGCCATGCTTTACATTTGCAGAACTTATAGGGGGTGTGCTATGAAATGCATATAACAACTGTCTGCAGGATAGATGAAATACGTGTGATTGCTAGAGGTCCCATTGCTAAACTCCAGCAATCCCTAAAATGGGTTCATGACATCCCATCCTTTCTCACCACGCTCACCCAACAAGAAGAGTTTGACTGGAGCATTGGTGAAACATGCACACTGCTGCTCCATTCAAAGTCTATGGAAGTGTAATGGTTAGCCAAGCGCTGTACTCGGCTGTTTTTGTTGGACAGGGAAGGTAGCCTATTTTAGCAGTGGCGGAAGTCCCAAAAGTTGGACCCCACTGATCAGACGTTTATCACCTACTCTGGAAATAGGTGATAAATGTCTTTTGTAGCACAATCATTTTAATGCTAACTACATAGCACCAGCACTGTAAATGTATAGAAGATGTTGCCAAGGGTTAAAGCAATATTCCCCCTTTTTTTTTTTTTTTTCAATTTCTGAACAAAATTATTTACTTTATTTAAAGTTTTCCTCTCTTTGCTAGAGGTAACCTGGATAATGAGAGTTTCATGGACTTTTTACAGCAAAAAATGGGAATAAATTTGAAGGCATTTTATTGAATATATATTGGTGATGCTTACTGATTCCACCAGATTGGTTACATACGGTTCAGTTGATGATGATGGCTTTAAAGTCATCAGGTTTCTAAAATTACTATTATTTTGCCCACCTTGGGCATATTTTTCAGCTATATTATATGTCTTCATTAACACCTTTGTATCTATCTCTTAGCATTGTGCCATCCATGGATCCCCATCGAGAATATTAGTCTATTGAAATGATTCCTGTGATTTCTTTGCACTCTTCCATCCCTCGCTTTGCTCTCTCTTCCCTTATCTCTTTCCCTGTTATTCTCCTGCTGCGGTCTCAGCTGTCATATCTGAACAAGGCATTTTGAAGCCTGGGGCAAGCCACACATTTGCTCCATTTTTCCATTTTTTCATTCCTGCACAAAACACATTTTCTGCTGCACTGCACATGAACTGAGTGAAAATATGAGAGGTAAAGTACAGCAAACATTTCACTGCCCTAATTATTTAGGCTATAGATAGAGATAGGACTGTGTTTTTTAATGCTCCATAATATAGAAGCATAGTTATAAATTTAACGGAATTAATTAGAATTTCCGTGAAACATTTAAAATCATTAATTTTTCTTTTCATTCTATATTCTGGTTGATTTTTGAATTTACTCACTACGTGTTGCCTTAAAGGTGAAACATTGGGCAGTAAAAAATTATGTTCTGTTAATTTTACAACAGGACAGGTCTATCCGTGCTTTTCTTAAGAGATCCAAACTGCATTTTACCTGTTTTAGTTGTTGTTTTGATTGTGGTTCTTGTATTAATTTAAAGTGAGTTTATCAGACTGTTCCTTGCACAGCCATGGGTCACACAACAAAAGGGGCAAAGGTCTAAATTGCACTGGAGCCCCTTCTTTCGGTGGATCAAAATTCTTCACACGTATATAATCTTCAAAAGAACCGTTTATTTAAACATGGACATTGCATTTCATGTAACTTTACACTTCCATACCAACTTCTAAACAAAGTGTTTTTGTATTGGGAAACCTTAAATTTCTATGAAATTACTTGTTACATGGTACCGTATTTTTTGGACTTTAAGACGCACCGGACCATAAGACGCACCTACTGTACTCTAGCACACACCACTTAGTCTGCTTGAAGGCAGGGGCCTACTGGGTGCTTGGGGAGGGTTGGAAGGGCCCCAGAAGGGTGCTCATGTCATGCTGCAGGCCTCAGCCTGTGTGCTCTTCAGAGGGGATTGAGGGCACTTGGGTAGGTTTGGCAAGGGTTCAGGAGTTTGTGCAGGTATTTTAGCACACACCACTTGGTCTGCTTGAAGGCAGGGTCCTTCTGGGTGCTTGGGGAGGTTTGGAAGGGCCCCAGGAGTGTGCTCATGTCATTCTGCAGGCCTCAGCCTGCGCGCTCTTCAGAGGGGATTGAGGGCACTTGGGTAGGATTGATCGGGGTACAGGAGGTCGTGCAGGTATTCTAGCACACACCACTTAGTCTGCTTGAAGGCAGGGGCCTTCTGGGTGCTTGGGGAGGGTTGAAAAGGCCCCCTGAAGGGTGCTCATGTCATGCTGTAGGCCTCCGCCTGTGTGCACTTCAGAGGGGTTTGAGGCCACTTGGGTATTTTTGGCACGGGTACAGGAATTTGTTCAAGTACCGTATTTTTCGGGCTGTAAGACGCACCGGACCATAAGACGCAACTACCGTACTTTTCGGACTTTAAGACGTACCACCATTTTCCTCCCAGATTTTGGGGGGGAAAAGTGCATCTTATAGTCCGAAAAATACAGTACTTTATTTAAAAGTTACCTTTAACTGGAAGACTGGGTAGACAAAGTGGCCTTCACCTATCGCATGTAAGAACTGGTGGCCAAATCTGAGACTGAGACCAATAAATTTGTCCAAACCTGGGCACCATTTGTCATCCCCAGAATTCCAGGCTCTAACTATTTGATTTCTTAGGGTCCTTTTGCATTTTCTTCATTTTTGTTGCGTGACGGGGTGTTCGGGTATGGCCGGGACTGGGCCAGTCTGTTGGGTCCACTTGCTTTTCATATCTGGTCCATTTGTTACAGAATATATTTCATCAGCTCCAGATATTTGGCTACAGTTTGTGAACCCCCTGTTATGCAATGATGATCATAATGCTTGTTCTAAAGGGTCATGTTATTTCATTGCACTGTTATTGTTATTATTGGAAAACTCAATAAAACCTTTTGATGTTGAAAAAAAAAGTTACCTTTAAGATTCTTAAAGTTGTTTTCCCATCAGGCTCCCCTATTTTCTATTCAGGCTGTTGTTTTGCAGCAGCAATTGACATTTCAGCTGTTCCTAGCTGACTCTGTTAGAGAGACGTTGAAGATGGAGGGGTTTTAACAGCAGGGCACAAGGCTACAATGCTCTAAAAGGTGCCACGATGTGCACCGTAGTCCCAGCTCCAGACTGCAGACGCACTTAGGTTCCCAGTCACCTCTCGCTGTGCAATGCTGTTTACTTACCTCTTCCCGCTCTGGTCCAGCTCCCTGCCTCTGTGTGCAACCAGCATGTGCGTACCCATCCCCAAGAACGCACGTGCTGACTCTCTGTAATTTAAAAAGATAGCGCACACCGCCCAGTTCCTCTGATCCTATCTCCTGCAGGCACCTGTTATTTAAAGGAACACCCTCCCCCATCCTGTTGCCAGTTTGTTGGTGTATGTTCCTCAGCCTTATGGCCTGCTTAGCTGGTATTAGTATTTTCCGGTCTTGACCCTTAGTGTTTGTGTTCCGGGCTACACTCCGGCTTGCCCTGAGCAAAGCCTGTACCTTGACTACGCCTCCGCCTATCCCTCCTGTACCTTGTTGTTACCTCGACTGTCACCGCAAGTGAACTGGAAGTTCCCCCGCAGCCAAATACATCCTTCCTTGCAGTTAGAACCAGGGAGCTCCTTAGACTCCGCTACTGGGCATGGTTATTTACATTTCTTGGCAAGGAGTGACGTCACCATCCCGGCCAGGACTGCTATAGCAGAGAGAGGCGGTCAGCAACCTAGGAAACCTTCTGTAAACAAGCAGGAGATGAGAACTGCTCCAACTGTGAACTAATGCAAAATCAGAACAGCAATGTGTTTGGTGGTGATCTTTATTTACCTTTGCCTATATATTTAAAACTAGTCAGTGAGATAGAAATACCCCTTTACTTGTGTTATACCTGTGAATGTTGACATTCTTCGGCATGTACAGGTCCCCCATTACGGGGGTACAGAAGGATCTTGAGCTCATGGCTTTCTTGCTCTCTAAATGACGTTGAGAAGATCTTTTTTAAGATGGGCTTCCCGTTGAAGTAGGCATGCACAATCCCTGAGAACCAACTGAACCAGTCTTCCTGGTGATAGGTTTTCTTTTAACCACAAGTATATATCACATCTATATACAGGCTTTATTAAAAATAGTAAACTGGTAGTTGTCTGTATGCTGGAACCCAATGATTGTTTGGGTTCACATGTAGCTAGGACACACGTGTTACCGCGTATTGCTGCAGTTTTACTATTCCCTTTTTTAAAAGGAAGGTGTCATCAAAAATGACTTATTTTTTAACTCACATTTTTATGTTCAACACATTTTTTAATACTTTTTTTTTTTTTTTTTCATTTTCCATATCACTAATATTTTTTAATAATTCTTAAGTCCTGCAGTTTTCACTTTGGCCACTAGGCCTAATAATAGTCTGACACATCCTGTTCAGTACAGAAAGATTCTCCGGTGTCTGCTCATTATCAGCACAAAGAGGCTCAAACTGAAAGGAGACACCAGTGTGAATAGATAACGCAGGATCCACCAGTCACAAGAGGAGATAGTCACAGTCCACCCTTTCACTTCCCTGCACACTGATTTCTTCCCAGGTCATAGAGCATGACTAGAAAACTCTCCTATGGAAGTCAATGGGACTGTCAGTCTTAAAGAGAACCTGTCACATAGTTTATGCCCCCCTTGCTGAGGGCAGAACAAGCTAGTGTCAGACCTGCTGTTTCCTGTGCTGTGTCCCTTATTCTGTAAGATGCTGTAGTTTTCATGTATTTAAGTCTCAATCTGCAGTTTTCAGCCAGAAGAGTCATTTGAAGAGTCATGAAAACAGTCAGTTTTTTTCAAACCCCGCCCACCTGTGGCTAGCCCCACCCGCCTCAGCTGATTATGCTATTCCTTGGCATAGGGAGGAACAGGTGAGTAACTGTCAGTGGGCGGGGCTAGCCTTTGGTGGGCGAGGCTAACACCTGCTCATTAATAAGATTTGAGGGGTAAATACTGTAAAACTGCTGCATCTTACAGAATAAGGGACACAATGCTGGAAACAGCAGGTCTGACACTAGCTTGTGCTGTCCTCAGCCAGGGGGGCATAACCTATGTGACAGGTTCCCTTTAAGTCTCCTATGTGCATGAAGCTACTGTAAAGCATCTCTCTGACTGCTGTTAAAGCAGTGCAAACAAGGCCTAGTGGCCAAAGTGAAAACTGCAAGACTTAAGAATTATTAAAAAATATTGAAAGTGATATGAAAAATGAAAAAAAAAATCCTAAAAAATGTGTTTAACATAAAAATGGGACTTAAACAATGACTCATTTTTGATGACACATTCCCTTTAAGTGTGGAACATGTGTTTTCAATGTTTTACCTTTAAAAATCGAGCAGCTGTTTGTAATACACATGCTTTTGCTGTGCAGTATATGGCTGCACAGAACGCTACCAAATCCAGCCTAGAGGGAGAATGCACATGGGATGGATTTGATGCAGAAAAATTTGGCAGAAAATCCACAAGTAAATATCATGTAAAAATCTGCAAATGCCAAATAATGCATTTTTACCCCATTTAATTCTACAGGATAAAATATACAGTAAGTCACCAATAGCAGTTGACGTGCTGCTCATTTAAAAAAAATTCAGCATGGGAAATTTTTACCTCATGGGCACGGGAGTTGCTAAATTCCATCCACATGGCTGGTCCTGTATTCCATTGTAGATTTTCTATGTGCAAAGCTACACAAAAGATCCACAACAGATCGGTCCTATGTACATTCACCCCAAAGGGGTTTACTTATTGAAGAAAAATCCCTGTTATATGAGATCCACAGCTAGGACTGATTCTGGGCTATTGGTTACATATTTCAACTGTCCATCTAGTCGGGACAGACCAGATCTACCAGTCGGAGTTATGTCAATGGCTCTCTGTCCTTGGCTATAGAGGGGTAGTCATACTAAGGACCCCCCATGATGGCCATACTGTATACGCTGAGAGGACATATGGGCAGGGTTATTGGAATAAGGCAACCTCTTTAATATGCACTAATGGACTTTTTTTTTTAACCCCCTTAACACCCCTCCCACCCAAACTCTGAACCGCGTTCTTCTCTTAATAGGCACATGTATTGCCTGGAGTACTTGTTTCTCTGTTATCTTGCAATATTTCTTTGCATTTGTATCGTGTGTTTTGTTTACTGGCGTCCATTGGAGATCGGATACCCTGTTATTCTTAAATACATGTTTACAGTGCTGTCCATCTCCAGCCGCCGGACGGCGTAACGAGAGTCTGGCTTTTTGCATGGGTTTCCATGGCAACTGTCCATTTCTCTGCATTTTTGCTACTCAGTACCCATCATCGCCAATTTAAACTTGCAGTCACATAACAGGACTTCGTATATCGGTAACCTATCCTCAAAACAAGGTAATAAAATGCCAGGTCAGACCTAGAGGATGGGAGCCGGCAAATGGATTTCTTTGCGTTTTACTGCATAAACGTCTTTTGGTTTCGCTCATGATTAAAGTGAGGGTCGAAGGCCAAATTTTAGATTGCGGACAAAATAAAAGCAAAATATTTGACACAATTGTAGTGGACCCGCATTCGGGAATATATACAGGTGCAAAGAACAATTGCTGTGTTATGTGTGTGGGTACGCATGGAGCTGAGAAACAGGGCTCAGAGTTTCAGCTGCTCCTCATATCACAGTTTAGATCAAAATCCTGATTAACAGAGGAGGTTGAGGGGCTGGATGTAGAACCATTGGGTCTTACAATCTAAGGCTATGTTCACACGGCGTAATTGTGGGGCGTACAGTACGGCCGAAATTACGCCGGGTGATTTGGGAGTCGAGCTGATCAGCGCGTACTCCCGTGGCGCGGGGTGGCAGCCCACCGGCCCCATAGACATGCATTACTCGCGGCGCGTATTCGCCGCGTATAATTGACATGTCACTTATCTCCCCGCACGTACAATATGATTGTATTGTACGAGCAGGGAGAGGAGGCGTAATCCATAGTGCTCTATGAGAGCTATGGATTACCGTAATTTCGGCATGCATCTCGCCCATATTAAAGCGCAAATGCGACGTGAAATGCGCGCCGAAATTTGCTCATGTGAACATACCCTAATGCCTAAAGATTCATAAGTGATTGAGAGCTAGCACCCAATTCGCGTCATACTGTATTCTTAATCTGTGAAGGGATATATGAAAGCTTCCGCATAACTTGGCTAAAAGATTTACAAGGAGAGACAGGGAGGCAATATTATCTGTGCCTACATCCATTACTAGAAGATCTAGAAATGTAGCACTGCCTGGGCCTTATGTATGAAAACTGTCTAGGAGTAAGACTGTCTTTGTTGCCCATAGCAACCAATCAGAGCTCATAGCAACCAATGAGAGCTCAGCTTTTGTTTTTCCAGAGCACTATAGGAAATGAAAGCTGAGCTCTCATTGGTTGCTATGGGCTCTGATTGGTTGCTATTGGCAACAAAGACAGTCTTACCACCAGACAGTTTTCATACATAAGGCTCTCTATGTCTACATTCACAGGAAGAGGCAGTAATATTCATGCCTACATCATTTACAACAGAGGCACTACTGTTTGTGCCTATATCATCTACACAGAGAGACAGAGGCAGTACCTTGGGTTTAACTACAGCCATAGCAGCTGCTATCTGGTACAATAGCATTGATTTTTTTAGTAGGTAACAAGCAGCTGGAATCTTTCTACCCTCCAGCACTACTATGTGGGTTCCCTGATATATGGCAGTACTATTTAAACCTTTCAATATTTATCCCCATATTGTTGTTTTAGTTTTCTGTTATTAGGTGGTGGGGGCCGGGCCCCTTCTCATTTTGTAATGGGGCCCTTTAGAATTCCAGTTACACCCCTGGATAATACTGTCTGTGCCTGTATCACTTACAGACAGAGACAGAGGCAATACTATCTGTGCCTATATTATGTTCAATGAGAGACAGAAGCAGTACTATCTGTGCCTATATTATGTTCAATGAGAGACAGAAGCAGTACTATCTGTGCCTGTATACCTTAAAGAGAGAGACAGAGGCAGTACTATCTGTGCCGTATTTACAGAAGACGAGCAGTATATTGTGCATATATTATGTATAATGAGAGGCAGAATCAGTACTATCTGTGCCTGTATTACTTAAAGAGAGAGAGAGACAGAGGCAGTACTATCTGTGCCTGTATCACTTACAGAGAGACACAGAAGCAGTACTATCTGTGCCTATATTATGTATAATGAGAGACAGAGGCAGTACTATCTGTGCATATACTATGTATAATGAGAGACAGAGGCAGTACTATCTGTGCCTATATTATCTACAATGAGATACAGAGGAAGTACTATCTGTGCCTGTATCATTAACAGAGAGACAAAGGCAAAGAGACAAAATCTGTTTCTTTTAGGATCATTTAGGATATTTTTACACTGCGCCAATACATATGCAGAAAATCTGCATCAGAATACAGAAGCAGCAAAGTGAATGAAATTTTAAGAAATCTGATCACTACAAAAGAAAAATCTACCCAAAATCTGTTCGGGGATCAAACTGAAATCCACAACATATCAATTTACGCTCCTGATACGCTGAAGATTTATTGCATATTTTTCCCATTGACGTAACTGGGGAACTCAAAATTTCAGAGTTTCTGTGGATTAATAGTGACATGTCCCAATAAGCAAGCCCTTTTTTTTTTTTTGGTCTATTTTGCACAAAAAATCCTCTTAACGCCATATTCTTGATTATAAATGATCTGTAATATTCCAAAAATAGGCGCATTATGCGCCGGACTAAACACATTGTAATGCGCCTAAAAAGGTGCATTAAATATAGAAGCAGTGATGCGCTGTGCGCCTCCATACCACAATGTGCCTATTGAGGCGCATTACAAACACTAGTAATGATACGTTATGAGCCTCCGTTACGCAATGTGCCTTGGTAGACACATTACATACAATAAGGGTATATTCAAATGATGTACTGCGGTGCGTACAGTACGCGCCGCAGTACATCATGTGTTTCGGGAGCTCGCGCTAATACACGTGTACTCCCGTGGCATGGGAGGGGACGACAGCCCGCCGGCCCCATTGACATACATTACTCGCGTCGCGTATTCACCGTGTATAATTGACATGTCACTTATCTCCCTGCGCGAACGATATGATCGTATTGTACGAGCGGGGAGAGGAGGCGTAATCCATAGTTCTCTATGAGAGCTATAGACTGCCGTAATTATGGGGCGCGTTTCCCAGCGTATTAAGCGCAGAACACCGTGAAATGCGCCACAAAATAAGCCGTGTGAACATACCCTAACAAAGATACGCTATGTTCTGCAATTGTGCAATGCCCCTTTTTAGGTCCATTAAGTTTACTATGCGAGGTATACCAAACGCCAGATATTTGAAAAGATCGTACTTTCAGGTGCACTTTTCGCAGTGACGCCAATTTTCGGACATGTCGCCTATAGTTTTTTATTTCATTATACTAGCAATTTCCAGAATAAAATCCACAATAGTGAATCCACAACACAATCCATATCATTTGATGTGGATTAACAACTACAGGTTTATTTGCAGAACCGTTAAGGATTTTCCACTGCAAAAAATAAACAGTGTTTCTGACCAATGTGAATACTGCCCAACAGGTAAAAATAAGGCGGTACTATCTTTTACAAGGAAAGACAAAGGCTATCTGGGTCTACACCACTTAATTGAAAATAATGATTTGGCCGCAACAGAATTATGGGTTTCAGAGGTAACCTGTATTAATTCTGCACTTCAAAAATGAGACTAAGCTCCTTGGGAAAATAAGTGTGTGCACCCCTCGGATTTAGAGTGATGGGGGCTACAAATATATGACATAAAATACACTTCCACCTGGCATCTTTGTGTACATACACAAAATTTTGAACAGTCGCCAATTTAGTTTTTATATTTTGACCCTTTCAATGATAGATTATTGGACATTGTAGTTCTATATTATCAGAGATATTACACTGATGGGTTCTGGATTTTATATATAACTTATAAACTAAATAACAGCTCTGACAGTATCAGTTTGGGAATATTGCTTCAGTCTGTTTTGGATTTTTGTTTATACTATTAAAACACTTCTGGTGACAGTAGCTGTTTATGTCCCTATTTATGCCTCTTCCTCTGTCATTTGCCTGTATCCATCAAATAATTTGGGGCTGTAACAGCTGTCGTGTCAGTAGCATTGCTCACTATGTATCTGATTGTCAGACACTGGTCAGATAAAGAGACAAATTTAGGCAGCCCTCACAGGCAACAAATATTAAGGACAAAATGCTTCCGTCTGTCTAGGAAATATAGATGGGTTTTTGAATGTATGTGTGTGTATATATATATATATAAAATATATATATATATATATATATAATATATATATACATAATACAACAACATAAACATACATACATACATACATACATACATGCATGCATGCATAGATACATGCATACATAGATACCAACTTGGCTGATTTCTAGATTTTCCCATGATGTTACACACAAAAGCAGTGCATTTCTGGTGTGAATTAAATACATCCAAAGGTGTGTCTGTAATCAAAAGCTTCCAGAGACATGACTTCATCATATGGGCTGTGGCAATTGTTTAAAGGCAGAGTAATCCTGGTGTATGTAAACTTTTGACTTTGCAGAAAGTAATAAAAATGCCTTAAAACATTCTCCCTCTCTCATTATTAGCAAATATAAGTCACTTTCGTATTGTTAATTGATTTATTCTGGTTTCATGTCAGATTTTGAGAAAAACATGAATATGTGTCTTTTTATATAGTGGATGTAAACTTCTGGCTACACCTGTATATATTGTGGGGTTAGCATCACGAACAGGTAGAAAAACATGGGCTTCAATAAACAGAGACAGGGACATGAGGCATAAAAGTTTGTTTAGGCAAAATAAGAACAAAACAAGGTCTTAACTTCAGGCTGCTAAAAAACACCTGCTCGGCTGAGCACTCACTGAACACAGGGTTGTCCCTAACTAGTCTTAATGCAGACACAGTAGGTCTTTTACGCTCCACATCAGACTTTCATCAGGAACAATCATAGGCCTGCAGCCTGACTCAAGCCTCACCTGGTACATGGGAGTGGCCTCCCACCCATCACTTTAGACCACTCCAGGAAAAAACGGCCCGGACTAGGCTACTCGGAGCAGCCATACCAACACTAAGATGGCTTCCTTCACCCAGAACAGTGTATATGTATACATGTGTAAATGACTATATATACACACGTGTGTAGATAGATAAATATAGTCATTTACATTGGAATTTTGCCAATATTTCAGAATGTGAAATGTACTGTTATATGGCTCTTAATGACAGTACCATAAATGGTGAGCTTCAACAGCAGAGTCTTATGATATTTGTTGTAGATTCCAGTGATATATATATATATATATGTGCATGTGTGTAGATATAGTTATTTATACATATACACTATATGTTGTTTGTATTCTACATCAGTGGAAATCTACAACAAATATCTTAAGGCCTGGTGCACACAACGGATTTGGCCGCGGGTTCGGCAGCGGCCTAACCTCGACGAATGCCCCATGCAAATTAGTAGGCAGGGGGGGAAACCGCGCCGCCAGCTGTGACCCAGCTGCGCACCAACCATGGCGGCAACACCGCGCGGCCGCCGCGTTGAGGACTCCCTGTCAAGAATTGACAGGAGAGTTCTCAAACACGCGCGGCAAGGCCGCGGTCCCAAAGCCACGGCCAAATCCGGGGCATGTGAATATTAAGCAGTTTAGTTACATTATAAACCTGTCTGGCATACAGTTTTGAGAGAACCTTCTGCGATGAAAAGTGTCTATAAAGAGCCAGGCCATTGATTTCAATGGGTACCATTTCATCCCTGATTTCTTCTGTGATATCGGGTTATTAAACAATTACTGACATGATTTTCTGCAGACTACTGAATGCTTAAAGGGCTTTTCCTATCTGCATAGAATATATTGGACGTTTAGGTTCCTTACTGCACATGTGCGTTGTTTTCCGATCTAGCCACAGCTCTGACTCTCTGGTATTCAATAGAACAGTTCCAGGGCATTTACAGAAGCCCCTGAGCTATTTATAGTGCTTTATAGCACGTGTAACTGCTGAGCTCTCTACAAGAATATCCATGTTCAAACACGTGGCACAATGACATCATTAGAGCACCGCTTCCCAAGTAAGAAGATGCAGAGTGAAACTGGCAGATGGGAATACCCCTTTAAGGTTTAGACATCCCATAGTCATTGTTCGTGGTACAGTAAACATTTGGATTTAACTTTCAGAAAATACTAATAGATTATCTTGATCCAATTAAGAGTGTGCAACTGTATATACTTTAAATGAACACATGCCAGGCTCTCTTTTGCCGCACTGGTTTCAGGGCTGGACATGCCATATGTGCAGTCTTTGCAACTGCATGGAGGTCTGTAGGCAAAGGGACCCACAACTGTCTTAAAGATCACAATGCTTCTTACGATCTGTTTGCATGTAGAGGGTTTATAAAGATTGCAATGGCCATGGGTGAGACTAAGGGTGGTGGGGGCCACCCATCCCAACTTTGGGACTACTTGACTACTTTAGCAGCCACATACAGTATAGGAGAAATGGTGATGCAATCACATGGTCCTCCCTTTTAAAGTCTAGGGACGTTATGGAAATAGCCACTCTCTTAGACTTGAGAAAAAAGAAGTACGCAAATGGCAGCATCTTCACATCTACTTGTTTGGATAGATTGTTAAATGGGTAGTGGAAACTCCCTAAGTTCATAAAGTAGTAGAGGCCCCATGACAAGTTCCCTCCCTACTATACAGCTTTGATCATTGCTTCCAAAACTGGTGGTCTACAGTGCAAGAGATTGGCTCATTGTTTAATGACCTGCTAGAAACAAGTCTCACGTAGAACACCTCACTCTAAGCAAACTAGCTGTTACATAATAATGTACTCTGGATAAAAGTGACATGGAGAAGGACTTGGGAATCTTAGTTGATCATAAACTTAATTGTAGCAGCCTGTGTTAGGCAAGTAGGATCATGGGTTGTATTAAAAGGGGCTATTAAAAGGGGCATAGATGCGCACTATGAGAACATCATTCTCCAATTATACAAGACATTGCTCAGACAGTTTTGGTCACTAGTGCACAAGAAAGGCATTGTAGAGTTTGAACAGGTTCAAAAGTGAGCAATGATCTCTCCCAATATCTATTCATATCCAGTACTGTATCTAGAACAACGGGGTCTACGTCTAGAAGAAAGAAGGTCTCTACATAGACATAGAAAGGGATTCTTTACCGTAAGAGCAGTGAGACTGGGGCCGGAATGTATTTCTAGAATACAATAATATGCACTTTCCTGAACATCCCCCCCCCCCCCTCTTTTTTTTTTTTTTTTTCTCGGTGTTGTTGTTTTGTCTTGTGTGTGTGTTATGACGGTGTACCGTACAAATGCATGATTGGTTTGTCCTTGTGCTGTCTTTGTCCTTTTAATCATCTATTCATCTGTTTCAGTTATAAGAGGTGCTTATAAGTGCCCTCTTAACGTTTGTTTTATCTTACGATTTGTATTAGACTTGGTGATTAGTCTTAATATACTAACTATAGTCATTAATATCTTTGCATTTGCTGTAACTATGACATCACTTCTCTTGTTTTTTGCATTGACGACTTTTCTCTTGCAACTTGTACACCCGCATGTCTTGGATTATGTTTCAAGTCTGTACTTGCTATATTGCTCTGTTTAGCAATAAATCTTTCTTGAATTTAACATGCACTACTCGTAAAAAGTCAGGGATATTTGGCTTTCGGTTGAAATTCATGGAAAACATAAAAATTTCACGCTACAGTGATATTTTATCCTGAGTCGGTCATTTAAGTCTTTAACTTAAATGCAATGTTGATTTTCTCATCTTAAACAATTTAATGAAACAAAAGCCAATAACAAAAATGTCAGTGTCATGTGGCCTTTACAAATAGACAACGATGTCTCACGCTGCTGAGGCATAGCATCCTACTCTTCTTGAAGGGTGCCCCTCAAGTCATTAAGGTTCAGGGGTACAGAGTTATGAGCTTATCCCACAGGGGGTTCAGGTCTGGAAAAAGTACAGGCAACTCTTTTTTTGGTACCCCAGTCTCCAATAGCTGTTCCCTAATGATGCGCACTATGAGCTGGAGCATTGTCGTCCATGAAGATGAAATTAGCCCTGTGCTGTTCATGGAGAGGCACAATGACCGGATAATGATGTTAAGTAGTAAATACTTGTCACTGTAACATTCACAAAGTGTAGGATGGTTCTGTATTGACTAGACACACCTGCCCACACTGTAACACCACCACCACCAAAGGCTCATCTGGTGACAACAGTGGCTGATGCCTAGCGCTATCCTTGACATCTCCAGCATTGTTGACAGCCATAATTTCTGCTCAGTGAATCAAATTTCATTGCTGAACAACACTGAGGACCACCGGTCCTTCATCTAGTGTAGATGCTTTCTGGCCCATGCAAGACGATGATGCCTGTGCCTGGTGGTGTGGTCAGGTAACCTTGCCGGTCATCTAGCACGCAGACCATGTAAACCGTTATGAATGGTCTGACGTGACACTTGGTTACCTCTCACCTCCCTTAAAAGTGCCTGGAGTTGTGTGACTTTCATCATTCGGTCCCACAGGGCATTGTTTAAAATGAACAGTTATCAGTGTGTGATGTAACCATAGGACTACCACTTGTTTGCCTTTCTGTGGCTTTTCCAGTCTCTCTGTATCTCTGTTTCAACCTGCTGATGACACTCTGTGACACGCTAAGCTCAGTGGTCACTTCCTTCTGAGAGCATCCTGCTTTTGAAGCCTCACACTAGTGTAGTACTGTTGATCAGTTGTAAGGTGTTGTCTTGTTCTCATGATATCAAAATGTGAAGAGCATGATGAGGAGGACTGGTTAAATCCCAATTCAAATTGATCAC
The DNA here is from genome assembly GCA_025379985.1 of Phyllomedusa bahiana. Classification (NCBI taxonomy): domain Eukaryota; kingdom Metazoa; phylum Chordata; class Amphibia; order Anura; family Hylidae; genus Phyllomedusa; species Phyllomedusa bahiana. The sequence continues at coordinate 79,260 of JAODAL010011394.1, forward strand.
CTAAATTTATTGGGCGATTCAGGGATCAAACACCTGTTGTGAATTTTGCCCTTAAGCTCCTTGTTAGAGGTCAGCAACTTGTGCAAAAAGTACTGAAACATTGAACTCCTTTAGTTCAATTAAAAAAAATGTAAAGAAATTTTATTTTGATCCGGAAATTTTTAACCAAAAGTCAAATATCCCTAACTTTTTGTGAGTAGTTTAACATGTTATAGTGACCAGGATTCTGGAGAAGGGTTGTTGATCCAGGGATTTAATCTGATTGCCAGATTGGAGTCAGGAAGGAATTTTTTTCCCTAAAAATGAGGACAATTGGCTTTTACCTCATGGGAGTTTTTGTCCTCTTGATCAACACTATGGCACAATAGGCTGAACTGAATTGACGTCTGGTTTTTTTCGGCCTTACAGACTATATCACTATATGTAACTTATATACACATACTTGGGTGGTTTTCCTGCCTTACACCCTGCAGCCAACGATTGAGATGATTAAATGTTGATGCTTCTGTGTGGAGATCTGAAAGAGAAGGGCTAGTGGCAGATGTTGATAAGCCCCAAGCCTCACAGAGGAGGACATGGTCGGCAATCCCCAGACCTGGGGTGTAGATTCCCATATAAAAATTTTAAATTGATGTTCATGTATATTTCATGATTTGCCTTTAAAATATGACCCTTGAAGAACTTCATTTAGCATATGATGGGCTACCACGTTTGCTGTGTATTTTTGGCTTTTTTTTTTTAAGCACTCCCCAATTGAAATGCATGTGTTCTTCCCCCTCATGTGCAAATTTTATTTCAAACAAATGATTTGGAAGGGATTTATAGATACTTATGTAGCATGTAAAACTAAATGATTACATGAATGACTAACAAGGTAGACCGTGTGCTACTTCAAATAAACATTTAATAATGGTTGTGTTCTGTTATTTTCATTCCCATTCTCTCCGCAGAGACTGCATTTGCCTCCAGACTTGTCAGACACAGTGAGTCGTTCAAGCAAACAGGATCTGGCAGGGTCGACCAAACTGCTGAGCTCAGGATGTGGCTCTGCTGCCGCAGGCAAGAAGCACCTGGACTTCTAGTGATTTCTACTAAGCAGATATGTTCACAAATCCTGGCGCCCAAATGGGGCACCATCGCCGTCAACATTACACATTTTTGTATAAAACATATTATTAACGGAAATATAACTATTAAAATAATATTGGTATAACAAGATTGTGTATTTCTTTGAAGAGTTACATAAAAATATAAGTAGGTTTTATTGTTTTTCATTAGAATTTTATTTTGATATTCTTTTTTATTGCAATTTTTTTCATTTTTCTTTGTATTTTTTTTTGTGTTTTACACTATTAAATATAAAAATAAATAATCTAAAAAAAACTTTAAATATATCTTAACCACAAGAATGTCCCTGGATCATGATAGATTTTTCTGTGTTAGTTTACTCTATTATTATAGTACAGCACTTTTTAGTATACATTTCAATGCATGTACATGCTGAATTATTTATTGTTGAGCTGTCTAAATGATGGAGTATTGACCATGTATGACTGACTTTGATTTTTGGGGGAATTTTTTGGTCAATTTTTTCTGGAAAAATTATGAACTTTGAACTTGTTTAAAACCAAAACAATCATAAATATAAAATATTAAGATATATTAATTTGAACAAATTGTAAATAAATCGAAATAGATTTTTAGATTTAGATGCTCAAATTACATAAATTTGTGATATTTACAATAAAAATATATCAATTAATTCTCCCCAAAAGCATACTTAATATGTTTCTCTTTTACTTCTCTGTTAAAACCATAGTTTTAAATAATTTAGCACAACACTGAGAGATTACATCAACAGTTTAAATTCTAGATTGAAATTCAAACTGACAGATACATTAATGCTGGTAACTCTGAAATGTGCACCAAGCTTAATGAATAAATAGTGAAAATGCAGGGCGAAAACATAGACATACAAAACGTTCTTGCAGTAATAATGTGCAGAATTTCTTGCCTACAAACACCTGACAATTAGGATAATTGGACTGCAGAATGTATGATTTCTATATTTTAATTTGATTCTTAATGTGTTTTGCTTTTTATGTTGTTGGTTTGTCGTGTTCATTTTTTCTTCTATGAAGATTTTCTCCTATGGCATTTAGACCTATAATCATACTGGTAAAATTCTGATTACTTAATTGGCTAAAGCCAGATAATTCTTCATGGGTCGAGGCTTTGACATAATATTCCCTAAAGGTCCGGTAAGCCACAGGTCATGCTGACTTTGGGGCCAATCATTGTCACTAAGGTCTTCTTTTATGGGTCGAATTACAAACATCCTGTAAAACTTAATTGATGGTATATTCTGCTCTTTCAGCAAAATATATGTTGCTTTTGTAATTCTCTATATCGATGGAGAGTAGGCTACCGACCACCTCTCTCTGCTCTACCAGGCTTGGTCGGGATGATGAGGTCATTCCCTGCTGTGTCTTATCAGCAGCACGGGAGCTTCGTTATCCTTCTTGCTTACAAACATTAACCCTTTAGGGTTCTGTATCCTTGTGTTTCCCTCACCTTTTCCTTCGATTGCTCTAGGAATAGCAGAGCTGAAATATCAGTCATTGCGATAGAATTGCCCACAGCCTGAACAGGAAGTGGGAGCCTGAAGCTGGCTGTGAAGAGCAGGCTCTATAAAACAGTGAGATGGGAAAACCTCTTTAATGGATTACCGGACTCTTTAATAAAACATTTAACCTGTCCCAAATTCGGGCAGTTCCCGACTTACACCTTTCCCACTTACGTCTGTCCACTAGTTACAAACAAAGACTTTGGGGCATGCTGGCACTTGCTTTTTCCATGTTCCAAGCAGAAAAAAATTTTGGAACAACACGTGCCAGAATGCCGCTGCAGCACATGAGGTGAATATGAGGTGCACAGACAGCAAAACAAACATAAAAACCAGAAACACCAAGCCACAAAACGGAATCAAAGAGAAACCTTAAACAAGCCGGGGTCAAAAGCCAAACAGGAGCGAGGTACAAAATCAGAACGTAAGACAGGGTCAGGAAACAACCGGGTAGGTACACGGTAAACAAACAACAAGAGCACAGGTATGAAGGCAGCCAGAAAACTCACAGACGCAGACTCAGCAACGGGGAGTTTAAATGTGTTTCCCCGGGATACCGCCCCCGTACTGAGGCCCTCGGGGTCCTCCCTTTTTGGCTGGTGGACACGCCCCCCTGTCCGGAGGGGCTGGCCCTCTGTCACTCACAGAACTGCCAACAACGTCTATCGGGGTTGGGGGTCGCAAATCAGCTGGCAGGGAACGTTTGCCCCTCCCAACCGAGCGCTGCCCACCCCTGACATACCCCCCCTTTTTAGGAGGGCACACGGACCCTTCCCCCGGGTCGGGGTTTTTGTCTGGGTGAGACTCATGGAATTCCCTTCCGGGGTTTCAGCATGGTGGATTCGCATAACCCAGACTCCCCTCGGGGCGATCCCCCTTCCAATGGCCAGGTACTGCAGGACCTTTGGCCCCTTCCGAAATCCAAAATCGGGAAAACTTCAATTCTAACTTCCCCTCTAGCAAACTGGAAGGGGAGGTCTAGAGGGCGGAGCACAGGTTGAATATCCCTCTTAAGAAGTGAAAAATGGAAGCGTTTATGTATTCGGAAGAAGAGGGTAATTTGAGACGATAAGCCCCCGGGTTTAAACAACCTCCTAACCACATATAGCCCCTAAAAATCGCGGCGCGAGTTTTACCGAGGGAATTTTTCAATCGCAGTTTTCGGTGGAAAAAACAACTTTATCCCCAACCCAAACCCTCTAGAACAAAGACGCTGTCTATCAAATTTTTCTTCTGGATTTCGGGTAGAACCCAAGTTCTTTGAACCCCTGGGCCCAGACTGTGCACAGCCCCTTTAATGAAAACATCCACCCCCTGTGATCAAAGTAGCACTGGAAAATGATTCATCCCTTGGGAAAAAACCAAATTACGTAAAATGGGGGGTACCAGCAGCTACTACCTGATTTTTAAATGGCAAATTAACCAAGGGAAAGTATTTTACCCATCTCCCTGCTGATCCGTAATAACCGAAGTTTTTGTGTTACTATTTGATTTACCCTCCTTCTGCCCTTTGTCTCGGGTAAAGGGCAGAGGAAAAGACAGGGGATCCCCAAGCCTTGCAAATGGCTTCCAAAAAGACCCCTCTGTCAGAAACAATTTTTCTCTGGTAAACCATGGTTTGGGCAATGTTTTTGACAAAGATTCAGCATTTTTTTGGGAGACGGTAACCCCCTTAAAATGAACAAATGGCACATGGGCCACATCTTACTGAAACGGCCCCTTCCCACCAAAAACTTTTTTTCCCCTCCAAAGGGGGGAAGGCCCCCCCCGTCATAAAACCCCCAAAAAGGGAGATGTGGTCCAGGGATGTTTAGGTTATAGGTGAGGGCAAGTTCACCAAGCGAGTTCTAGGAACCTTAGCCCGAGCCCCAGACTTCACAAGATGCACATAGGCCCTCACATCACGAGGCAATGACTGCCCCCAGTAAATACGGAAATAAGCTTTTTTGTGCCAGACACTCCGGGATTCCCAGATAACACAGAATCAAAATTCTTTTAATACTCGACCCGGGGATGAAGGGGACAAAGCCCTTCGAAACGGACAATAGCAGGTTCTTTCCTGGTGGGTTTTAATCTGGTAGCAAATCGGGGGAAAAAACTAGACAACGTCTCCTTGGGCAATATGGGTTTTCCCCCGGATCCTTCGGGGATGCGGGCGGGCACAAACTTCTAGATAGAGCATTACCCTTAAATTTTTAAAACCCCAGGTCTGTAAGTAACAAAAAAGTTGAAGCGCGAAAAAAATAATGCGCAAGCCCCTGAGTGGATTTTATCCTTTTAGCACTCCAAAAAAGGGAAGATTTATGTTTGAGAAGGGCCCGGACCTGATGCGGGGCACCTTCAAGGAAGGGGGGGCCCTTCCCGAAGGCCCCCTTAATAGCCCAAAAATGCTGGGTTTCCCAACATCATAATTCCTTTCCGAGGAAAATTTACGTGAAAAGAAGGCATAAGGGGGGAAGTCATCATAGTAGCGACCCCTGGACAAACTCCCCCCACCATACCAGAAGCATCAACCCAAAACAAAGGGTTTACTATGATCTGCTTGAATCAACACAGGAGCTGATACAAAACACTGATAAGCTTTTCAAAGCCTCTATGGCCTCAGGTTGCCAATTATAGCTCACCCCTTCTTAGTACGCAGTCAACGGCCGAACTAAAACAGGGAAAAAAAATTTCGAAAAATTTCGGGTTTAATTTGCAAACCCAAGGAACCACTGCAGGGCCTTCAGGGAGAAAGGCGGACCCAAGAGAAAAGCCCGAATTTTACCGGGGGCCATACGAATTGATTTGAAGTCAGGATGACCCAAAAAAGGTACCCCACCCCCCTCGAAAACACATTTTTCAAGCTTGACAAACAAAAAATTTTCCTTCAAAGGGTTTGCAAAACCTGCGTACGTGTTTTAAAGTGAGAAGACCAATCTTCCGAAAGAAAAAAAGTCACCAGGTAAACGATCAACAAAACCATAAAACATCTTAAACCAGATTCTGGAACACCGCTGGAGATTACACACCCGAAGGACACCAGATCTCAAAATACCTTAGGAGGTTAAACCGGTTTTCCACTCATCCCCTTCTCGGATACGGGAGTGATGGCCCCTCTTAAGGTCCAACTTGGAAAACCACTTTGCTCTTTGGTTTTATTGAACAATCAGGGGTCAAAGGTAAAGGGTTTGGATTTTTTACGTTTTTTTATTATTTGCGGTAATTATCATAAACGGGAGGCCCCATCCCCTTTTTTCCCAAAAAAGAAAAACCCTGCACCCAAGGAGAAAACGGTCGGGTATGCCCCCCCTGTAAGCTTTCTGCAATAATTGCTTCATGCAGTCTCTCTGGACCAGACAGATTATAACCCCCCTTGGGGAAACTCACTTGGGGAGTAGGTCAATGGACAGTCAAGATTATGAGGGGGTAGTATCTTTCCCACTGTTTCTGAGAAAATATGCACCCAAAAATCACAAATGAAAACAGGAATCTGCTCCACCCCAGTATTGCCATATGGTAGAAGACAAACTGCCAACACACCTTTTCCCCACTTGACAAAATTTACCTGAAAATTCCCGTCAAACACTGGGGTTTTGTTTCTGAACCAGGGCAGCCCCAAAACCACATCACGGGCAACCCCATGATAAATAGAAACACTTTTTTTATTAAATCCGCCACCATCTCCAGCTCAGGAGTCGATTTTTGGGGTAGGGGCCCCGAGCTAGTGGATGGGGTTTAAAGGCCAAACCCGCAGAAATAGATAGCGCTCTCCAAGGGAGGCCCAGCGTTTTGACGAAAGACGCACAACAAAACTAGAAGCTGACCAAAACCACAAACGAATCCCCCAACCAAAAACAACGCAGGTTTTAAATCTTAAGGGAGCACAACTTTTTGGGGAAAATAGAAAAAACCTGCTCGACTAGTGATCCCTTCCGCAAATCACCTGGCGCGGAGTTTTTTCCCAAACTGGTCTTTTCCTCTTGGGGCATCCCTGATGCCGTGTCCTCTTCGCGACGAGAAGCATAATCCGAGAAGTCCCACGGTCCCCCACAGCAGTAGCAGAAGAACCCCCCTTGCCCCCCTTTTGGGTTTATATCGGGGAACGGGGGTAGAGGGACCATGGGGGTGAACCACCCCGGGGGGTAACCTTTTCCCCGCGTCTCCCCTAAAAGTCTGTCCCCCACAAACGGCTAATGCCATAGCCTCATCTAAAGTACCAGGGGTAGGGTAAGCCCCCAAAAAATCCTTCACATGGTCACTAACCCTAATTTAAAAGACACTAAGAGCTGGGGGGTTTCCACCCAGACAGAACACACCAGGCCGAAATTTGGAGAAATACTCCTCACAGTTTTTTACCCTGCCTCAAGGTGCACTGGCCTCGGCCCCGCTTCATTTTCAGGGTCGTCAAAAAGTACCCCCCAAAGGGGGCAAAGAACCTGTCCCCAGAAGACGTTCTGACGACCAGGTGGTAAAGAGAATGCCCACTCCGGGGGGGACCCTGAAAATAAGGACATAACAATTCCCACTCTTTGCTCCTCATTGCCGAGGTTGGGGAAAGCCTAAAATACAGGCAAAACCCCTCCCTCCAAAAAAGGGGGCTCCCCCCCCAGGAGGGGAAGGTAGTGAGGGGGCACTTCTACTCGGGGAAATCTCCTGTTTTGTACCCTCAGCGCCAAACCTGGGCTAGCTGGGTTTCCCTGCATCGCTCTACCAGACTGTCATGGGTTTTAAAAGTGAGGGTAGAGCAGTAACGGTTTTGGCCTTGAAAAATTCCCCTCAAGGGAGGTGCAGTGAGCCCTAACTGGAAACCAGCCCACTGTCCCTGCCTACTTGACGTGCTGCCCTAGGCGGCAGACGGCAACTAGGCGACAGTCCCTGCGCTGCGAGAGTGCTGGGGCCGTCGGGAGGAAGAATAGACAGACAGTCCGGGTCAAAACCAATCAGAAATGTCAGGCCACAAAACAGAACCAAAGAGAAACCTTTAACAAGCCAGGGTCAAAAGCCAAACGGGAGCGAGATACAAAATCAGAACGTAAGACAGGGTCAGGAAACAAGCCGAGGTCAGGTACACGGAAAAACAAACAAGCAATAAGCACAGGTATGGAGGCAGCCAGGAAATATCGCAGGCGTAGCACTCAGCTAACAGGGAATTTAAATGTGATTCCCGGATACCGCCCCTGTAGCTAATTGGAGCAGCCTCCGGGTCCTCCCATTGGCTGGTGCGACACGCCCCCTGTCCGGAGTGGCTGGACCTCTGTCACTCACAGAGCTGCCAGCAGACTATCAGGGTGGGGTCGCAAATCAGCTGCTGCAGAACGTTGCTCCCTGCAGACCGAGCGCCTCCCAGCCCTGACAATATCAATCCAGTGAACTGGAAAAACAAGTCCAACTCATGGAGGCCACAAAAGGACATAAGGGTTTATTCCCTTCTCACACATTTATGGCATATCACCAGAATCTGCTATAAATGTGTGATACACGCGGGTCTCGCCTCTGGAACCCATATCCATCTCTAGAACGGGTTCTGTGAATGGAGAGGTGACCACGTATGAATGGCTTTCTCTACTGACTTTTATGAGATTCACAGACACAGCCTCTGACACAGATGTGAATTCTAAGATCGTTCTAGGCCATGTATATATCTGACTACACAGCTAATTGTAATATACAGGTAAGGGAATGTCACAGTAACGCCTGATGAATATGAATGTGGGGAAGAGCATGCACTGTTTATTTGGGTCATGTGTAGCCTACTTATATTGATGTGTATACACAATTTTAGAGACAAGTGATCTAAGGTGATTGATGTAACTACTTCAGATCACTTGTGTTATGTAATAAGGGTTAATGCTCTCTAGCAATAAATAATTAGGAGTTTATATGGCAAATCCAAAAATACCATTGTGTTTATAATCAATGAATTTTATTAACTTTCCAGTTTTCCTTCTCATTTCTTATCCTACAATGCAGATATGTCACCTAAGTTGATAGTTCTATGAGGAAAGGTTATAGAGTGCCATTTAAGGATCAGCTAAATACAGCTGCTCCCCCAAAGTGTAAGTGAAGTGCAGAGAGGGAATGTGTACTTGGTAGAACTTTGAATAATTTTGAAGGTGGAATAGACAGGTCCATACATAGGAGGTATTGACTGAACATTTCCCCTATGATGGCACCTTTGACATGCAATCACCAATGCCTGTTTAGTTATGAGAAAACTACTTGCCGAGATCAATTGACCAGGGCTGATGGCACCAACATAGAACCCAAAGAGTTCTACAAGCAATGCTTGGGCATCCAAAACACTCTGTAAGTGAAAAAATACTGGAAAAATAGGGAGTGGTCTAAAGAACCAGTCAGGTAGGTCATACATTTATGGGACCAGCATGATTACCAACACCGTTGGTGGATCCCCTGGTCAAGCAGATGGGCTTACTGTCCTACTGATCATAGTTTTGGGTATATGATTATTCCTTGTTTGTATCACATTGTGTTTATCTCGGATTAGTTGTCAACATTGCTGTTCTCCTAAAAAAAAAAAAAAACTGCTTGCTGAGATCAATTGGCATGGGCTGATGGCACCAACATATGACCCAAAGAGTTCTACAAGCTACGCTGGGGCATCCAATATGCTCTGTAAGTGAGGAAGTGATCTAAAGAACCAGTCAGGTAGGTCATACATTTATGGGACCAGCATGATTACCAACACTATTGGTGGATCCCCTGGTCAAGCAGGTGGACCTACTGTACTACTAATCCTAGTTTTGGGTATATCACTTTGTGGTTATGATTATTAGTTGTTTGTATCACGTTGTGGTTATCTTGGATCAGTTGTCAACATTGCTGTTCTCCTAAGATCAGTTGGCCAGGACTGATGGCACTAACATACAACCCAATAAATTCTACAGTCAATGCTGGGGCATCGAAATTGGTCTTTTTTAATTTAGCCAAAAAATACCGGAAAATCAGAAGTAGTCTGAAGTTCAGGTCAATCAGGAACAGCGTTAATAAGATAAAGATCATGCGTTTATGAGACCAGCTTAATCGCTAACACCATTGGTGGATTCTCTGGTCAAGCAGGTGGGTCTACTGCTCTGATAGTTCTAGTGTTGGGCACATGCCTTTGTGTTTATGATTATCCCTTGTTTGTGCCACGTTGTGGTTATCTTGGATCCGTTGTCAACATACTTTTAGAAATTATCTGAAGACGTCTAACGAGTTTCTCTATAAAATGGTTTGTAAAATGCAGACTTGGGTTTTAATAGTCATGAATTTTGATGACTGTCAATCAATAGAGAAACTTCACTGTAGCATAAACACATACTGTATACAGCTTTTATTCTGAATTAGAATAATTGAATCAATGACAGTGATTTGCCGAGATGTCAAATCTATCCATCATAACCTGTCACTACCAGTTTATTTTTTTATGATTAAAATCAAAAAGACTACTATTTTGTCATCAGCTATTTCATTAGTTACAGCAGGCTTTTTTCTCCTTTGCTTTTCAAAATTAGCTTTTACAAATAGGCTTTTTTATACACATTGAAGTTTTAAGTCAAAACTGGCACCGTCAAATACATTCAGTGATGTGCCATTAGCTTCTGAGAGTTTGAAACCAAATTACAAAAGCTATTATTCACCTGATGAAAGGAAATCTTAGAGTGTGAGGTTATTTTTATGTTTTTTACCTAATCGTTTGGTTATTCTTGTACATACAGAACTGTCCAGCTGTTAGCCTATGGACAGGCTTTTTTGTAGATTTTTTTTTTTACTGTGAATCTGTTAGTTGTATGATATGGCAACTTCTATGTTGGACTGGTCTTGCTCTGGGGTCCTTATTATTTTTTGTAACTTTACTTGCTATTCAAGGGTTTGTCTCACTACATTGATTCGTCTTACCTCTGTCCTGTTTTCTTGGTTTCATTTTGAATTCAGGGGCGTGTTTACTGGCTTCTACTAGGCTGCAATAGAAGCCAGGTATGGCAGCCTATCAGGAGAGATCAAACAAGTCTGTATCTATAGCGACCTGAGGAGCTGATGCAGCCCATACAAGAGGGCATATCTAGGAATAGGTAAAACACTGTTAATGGACATATATTGCAAAGTGACTTGTTTTTGGAAGATCTTTAACATAAAAAGCAGCAATCCTTGCAGTGAGACAACCCCTTTAAGGTTACTAACCTGGAGCAAGTACACAGGTGAGAAATTCAGATGTCATTTAATGTACATGCTTGTTACAGATTAGGTTTCTCTATTCACATTGCAGTTCTGGTATTTATTGATGTACACATACAGTTGCATAAGTTGCCATAGACCACTATTGTGTAAAACAATTATGTGTAGTGCCTGTGGCTTAAGGAGCTTGGTGAGCCACAATTTTCTATGTATTTTGACTTAAAACAAAGTTATCTGATTTATATACCAGCCTGATGGATACTAGAAGGACTTTCTTTAGGCATCCTTCGGGCCAATAGGAGTCTATAGACACTATGGGCCACATGTATGAAAACTGTCTTGGTCTAAGACTTTCTTTGTGGCCCATAGCAACCAATCTGAGTTCTCCTTACATTTCATCTAGTGCTCTGAAAAAAATGAAATGGGCGCTCTGGTTGCTAAGGGCTCTGACTGGTTGCTATGGGCAACAAAAAAAGTCTTAGACCTAGACAATTTTTCTACATTTCCCCTATGAGAATAGAGCCTTAGTGACCTACATTGTAAAGCTAAGGAAAGGCACAAGCATAGTTTAAAGGAAGGTGTAAATAGGTATTCCATGTGATTGTGATAAATGTTACACCATGGGACGCCACGGATCACTATAACAGGGAACCCAGTCCTTCATCCCTGTTCACCAGCATGTCTATGGTTAGGATACATTTTATAGAGTTATGCATGTGCACTACTGCTCCATACAACTCTTATCAGGGATATGTAGACAGCTAAATGAGAGTGCTTGACTGTCCCCAAAATGGAGTTATTTGAAGTACTGGTTCAAATACTCAACCTTCACTCTATAATTCCCCACCACAAACCTGCGCTGTGAATGGGTTGGTTTCCACCAATTGCACAGTTACCATATAAGAAATTTCATATATAACCTAAACATATGATGACTACAGAGAGTGGACTTGGACAATTATATATTATGAATTAGGTACAGTAATAAGCATATATTGCACAGATATTTGAAACAGAGGCCATGACTGAAGATGTCATCCACAATAAACAACAGGAAGAATTGGGTTTCTCGATCATTGCAATAACTTTGTATTAAAAAAAACACCTAATCAGAAGTAGCCAACTACTCACATGTACACTGACAAGCAAAAGGCTAGCAATGTTTTGGACTTTCAGGCTCCATATCTCATCATCCACTACAGCTTTGAATTTGAGACTACCACCTTTTATAGACAATCATCATGGCTCTCATACATAAATTTGACCTGCAACTGTTTAGCTTATTCTTAGTTATGCAGATGCTTATCATGTAACTGCATTGTTACTGTTTTGCAGCTAAAAATCTAAATGTTAAGTTTTATTATTTTGGAAATTCACCTGTGGCTTTCAATACTGCCTGAATTCTTCTGGGCTCTCGATCAGATTCAAGCAGGTCTTGATCAAAATCTGATCCTAGGTCTCTTGTACACGTTTCCAATGTTGGTGCAGACTGGTCGACTCACTTGGGTATGAATACAGTTTTTTCTTCAACTCTACCCACAAGGATTTGATTGGGTTGAGGTCTGGGGACTGTGGGGGCTGATCTAGCAATTTTTTCCTAATTGTCATTAAACCATTTCTTCACTAATCTCGACATATGCTTTGGATTGTTGTCTTGTTGGAATACTATGTCACTATGTGTATATTAAAAGTAATAAAATGTAACTGTCACATCAAGGGAGGTGCAGTGAGCCCTAACTGGAACCCAGCCCACTGTCCCTGCCTACTTGACGTGCTGCCCTAGGCGGCAGATGGCAACTGGGCGACAGTCCCTGCTCTGCTAAAGTGCTGGGGACGTGAGGAAGTAGAATAGTCAGACAGTCCGGGTCATTATCAAATAGGAACGCCAAAGCCACAAATCAGAACCAGAGGGATAAACGTAAACAAGCCGGGTCAAGAGCCAAACGGAAACAAACCAAATCAGAGAACAACCGGGTCAGGAAAGCAGGCCGAGGTCAGGAAAACGGATAAGCACACAAAAACAAATAAGGTACCAGAATATCACAGGAGCACACCCACCTTCAGGAGTTTAAATGGATTCCTGGATACCGCCCTGCAGCTGATTGGAGCGGCTCGGGTCCTCCATTGGCTGGTGCACTCGCCCCCTGTCAGGAGTGGCTGGGCCCCTGTCACTCACAGAGTTGTCAGCAGCAAGTGTATCAGGGTGGGATCATGCATCAGCTGCTGCAGCCTGCAGATCCCTGCAGCCTGAGCACAGCCTAGCAATGACAGTACCCCCCTTTTAGGGGGCCCACCGGACACTTCCCTGGTCTGGTTTTGTCTGGGTGAGACTCATGGAATTCCCTCACCAGGCGATCAGCATGGATAGGTTTCGCCGGAACCCATGATCTCTCCACAGGACCATACCCCTTCCAATGGACCAGGTACTGCAGTGACCTTTGGGCCTTACGCGAATCTAAGATACGGGTGACTTAATTTTCTAATTCCCCCTCTATGCAAACTGGAGAAGGAGGCCTAGAGGGCAGAGTCACAGGCTGAATATACCTCTTACGAAGTGCACGACGGGACACGTTATGTATATGGAGACAAGAGGATAATTTCAGCCCATAAGCCACCGGGTTAACCACCTCCGGAACCACCTATGGACGTTCAGGTACAGGTGGAGGGCATAGTTCATCAGGAGGACGAGTTCTGGAACCCTAGCCCGCGCGCAAGCTGCACAAGATGCCGCATAGGCTTCAATGCTGGCACCACCGCTTCCAGGTAGAACATCAGCCTGCACATCAGTATTGCCCAGCATGGTAAGGAGACATCTGTCAACACACCGTTGTCCCCACCTGACTAATTTCCCTGAATTCCAGTCAAACACTGGGTTATGTTTCTGAAGCCAGGGCAGCCCCTCCATCAGAGCCGTCTTAACAGCATTATGGGCCCCTGGGCAGAGCTGTGAACTGGGCCCCCCAAACAACGCAGAATACAGATGTACGCAGAATACAGAACACATCACTTATACAAAAAGTAAACACCATAAAAACAAACACGGTGCAAGTAAATTTTTCACCCCACTTTTTTTTCTGATTCCCAGCACATTACATGATGCGTTCATGGCACCATTAAAACAAACATCTTGTCACACAAAAAACAAGCCCTCATGTGTCTCTGTATATAAAAATAAAAAACACTCTTTTATGCAGAATTGACATACCCCAACCAGGGCCGTATTTACGCTCAGGCTGCTCTGAGCTTGAAAACGCCCCTCAACTAAAGAGATTTCACACAACGTCCTCCCTCCCACCCCTAACACCTCCCCCCCACACCCGCCCCACCAACCTACACACACTCCCCCCACACCTCCCCCCACCCCAACACCTCCCCCACACCCCTAACACCCCCCAAACACCTCCCCCCACCCCTAACACCCCCCAACACCTCCCCCCCCCCCCAACACCCCCCAACACCGCCCCCCACCCCCACACCTCCCCCACACCCCTAACACCCCACAACACCTCCCCCCACCCCTAACACCCCACAACACCTCCCCCCACCCTCAATCACTCACTGGTCCTGAAGTCCAGAGACAAGAGGGCTGGGCATTCTTCAGCTCCTTCAGCTGCCGATGGTATGTTAGTACAGGGAGGGGCAGCCCTGCTCTTCTGTGTCCCCAGCAGTCTTCAGCTCTTCAGTGGCCCGCAGTGAAGAGAGGGAGGGAGGAAGAGAGAGGGAGGGGGGAAGAGAGAGGGGGGGCTGTGTGCAGGAGCTCAGAGCTTCGCTGCAGACTGGCCCCCGCGTCACGCCTCTGCCGCGCTGCCCTGCCTGCGCTGCGAGGAGTAAAGCGCAGGCAGGGCACAGGAATAGCAGGGGCTGGGGCATTCTTCAGCTCCTTCAGCTTCAGCTGCCGATAGATGGGGCAGGGAGGGGCAGCCCTGCTCTCTGTGTCCCCCGAAGTCTTTGGCTCTTCAGTGGCGCGCACTGAAGAGAGGGAGGGGAGGAGAGAGAGGGAGGGGCAGGGCTGTATTCAGCAGCGCAGAGGATCGCTCCTGCTTTACCTCTGCCCCGTGCTGCCTGCGCTGTGAGGAGTAAAGCGCAGGCAGGGCACAGGAACAGCAGGGGCCGCATCAGGCATCGCTATAGCCTGGCCCTTATCCGACTGGCGTGCACGTCCTTGCGTGTGTTCACGGCCGTCTCTTCCATTGTGCTGGGTAGGCTGCTGCCCGTGAGGGCCCCCGGACCTCGTGGGGCCCCCGGGCTAGTGCCTACCTGGCCAATTGGAAGAGACGGCCCTGCCCTCCATGACAAATAGAATACACTTTTCAATATGTATGGATCCGACCACCATCTCCAGCTCAGGGGTACAATATTGGATTACGCCCCGATCTAGTGGAGTGGAGTCAATAGCCACAGCCCGCAGCGAGTCAGATAGCGGTCTACAAGGTAGGCCCAGACGTTTGGCGAAAGACGCATCAACAAAATTAGAAGCTGATCCAGAATCCACAAACGCACTCCCAGAACCGGACAGCGACAAGTATGAAATCTTAACTGGTAGCAGCAACTTATTAGATACAATAGGAAATACCTGCTCGCCTAGGTGATCTTCCTGCTGACCACCTAGGCGTTGGAGTTTTTCCGACCTGGTCTTCCGTTTGGAGCATTCCCGAATTCTGTGTCCATCTTCTCCACAGTAGAAGCACAACCCCTGGATACGACGAGTATTGAGTATTCCTACGGTCACTAGCCGTAGTGACAGAAAAAGCCTCCACTTGCATGGGTTCCTCTAGGTTTAAGTCGGAAACAACGGGTTTAGGGGTGACCATGGTGTGGACCACCGGGGGGGAACCTTTTCCTGCCGTCTCTCCCTAAAACGTCTGTCCAGACGAACGGCCAGTGCCATGGCCTCATCTAAAGTACCAGGGGTAGGGTAAGCCACCAATAAATCCTTCACATGGTCAGCTAACCCTAATCTAAACTGGCATCTGAGAGCTGCGTCGTTCCACCCAGACGGAACGCACCAGCGACGAAATTCGGAGCAAAACTCCTCCACAGTCTTCTCACCCTGCCTCAAGGTGGTCAGCTGAGCCTCAGCCACAGCTTGCCTATCTGGGTCATTAAAAAGTACCCCTAAAGCGGCAAAGAACCTGTCCACAGAAGACAGTTCAGGTGAGTCATGCGGTAACGAAAATGCCCACTCCTGGGGGGACCCTGCAGTAGGGACATAACAATTCCCACCCTTTGTTCCTCATTCCCTGAGGTAAGTGGGCGGAGCCTAAAATACAGACGACAACCCTCTCTAAATGCCACAAAGGCCTTCCTGTTGCCTGAGAACCTGTCAGGCAACTGGATAGGGGGTTCCACATGAGGGGAGGGTAGTGCAGGGACACTCTGACTTGGGGTAGACTCCTGCTGTTTTACCCTCAGCGCCAGATCCTGGACTAGCAGGGTTAGCCCCTGCATCTGCTCTACCAGAGCTGTCATGGGGTCCATAGTGAGGGTAGAGCAGTAACGGTTTCGGCCTGTGATAATGTCACGTCAAGGGAGGTGCAGTGAGCCCTAACTGGAACCCAGCCCACTGTCCCTGCCTACTTGACATGCTGCCCTAGGCGGCAGACGGCAACTGGGCGACAGTCCCTGCTCTGCTAAAGTGCTGGGGACGTGAGGAAGTAGAATAGTCAGACAGTCCGGGTCAATATCAAATAGGAACGCCAAAGCCACAAATCAGAACCAGAGGGATAAACGTAAACAAGCCGAGGTCAAACACGAACGGGAGTGAGGTACAAAATCAGGAGACAAGCCGGGTCAGGAGAACAAGCCAAGGTTAGGTATACGGATAAGCAAACACAAGAACAAGTAACACGAGGTAGCCAGGAATATCACAGGCACAGCACTCAGCCTTCAGGGAGTTTAAATGGGATTCCTGGATACCGCCCCTGCAGCTGATTGGCGCGGCCTCCGGGTCCTCCCTTTGGCTGGTGCAACTCGCCCCCTGTCAGGAGTGGCTGGGCCCCTGTCACTCAGAGTTGTCAGCAGCAAGTGTATCAGGGTGGGATCGTGCATCAGCTGCTGCAGCCTGTTGATCCCTGCAGCCTGAGCACAGCCTAGCCATGACAGTAACAGACCAATAGAAAGGCACCCCGATCTTATCCCCTTATTAAGTAATAAGGTAATGTCCCCAGTATCATAGCATATACTAAATGAACATGATAAGGCTAAAGGAAAGTTCAAGTGCTGAAGTATATAATCAGATAAAATAGTTCTCTGATGTGCAAAAGTTGCCAAAACTATGTAAAAGTGGAATACTTGACCTGTGAAAATGGTGTCACATATAAGTAAAAGCAGGAGGGAGAATGTTTGCTTGGTCATGAGGATGACATCGCTCCTCATGAATGTTCATTATAATTAACTCCCAGTATAGAAAAATAGATTTTTAATGTCTGTTCTTTATGCAGGGCCAAACAACTTGACCAATCTGCAACAAATTTGCTGCATACATAAAGTAGGTGCTTCAAACGATTATTTCTAATGAATACAAAGCAGAATGGGCAAAAATAGAATGGGCAAAGCTGAAAGAAACATCCCCCAACAGACTGGGGGGGTCCCACAAAGTACTGACTCTGGGGGGCTGAAAACATATAAATGCCTCACTCTTCAGTTTTTTAATTTGCAAATATTTGGAGAAGCACATATCATTTTCCTTGCATCTTGCTACTAAGATATCAATAAAATACATTTAAGTTTATGGCTGTAACATTTAAAAATGTATGTAACCATAAAAATGTACTTTTAATCTATATATGAGATAAGGTGGTTTTGTTATTTTATATTGCTCAATTTACTGTATAGGTTGTATAACTTTTGATTAGTTGAACCAGTCTCCTTTAATTTGGACAGCATGAGAAGGCTAAAGCACCGTCATCTTTATATACAGTTCTGAACTTGTGCCACTAAAAGGTTGGTCATTTGTAGCCTTTCACTATTAACTGCTTTCCACTTCTACTGAATACTCCAAGTTTTGATTCCAGACAAAATTCTGATTTTTTTTTAATTTCAAATTGTTTGTGTTTATGTACAGTGACTTATTTTGCTTATTTTTTTTATATATTTTTTTTTACTAGCCTAAAAAAATCTGAGAACAAAAGTATAGTCCAGGCCATGCCAGGTTATTGGAGTTATATCATTTCTGTGAAAACCACACCATCTAGTTCCTTACAGTTACATATTCAAGACTCTTCATTAGGGATGTAAACTTTGATTTTACAAATTATTTATCAACTTCAAAAATTAATTGTACAAAACCTTAGAAGTTTTGTAACCTTGGCTATTTCAGGTGTTTACTCCACCGGAATGTAAGAGTATAGTTCACATGTGAATAATAAAAATGTACCATATACCATTATAAAGTAAGTATACCATTTACATTGGAACAAGGTTCTTGCTGAGAAAAACATCATACAAAGTGAATCGTAATAAATGTCAGTTCTCGGTTTCTTAATAATACATAAAACTTGGCATTTGATGGTAAATCCTGCAGAGTTAATCATATGGGTCACAAATATATGCTTCTTAACTTTCATTTATCAGTATTTCACATTCCCACACAGAAAATTATTAGTCTTTACTAGCTTTGTTCTCTATATTTTAAAGGTTTCTAGCAGAGCAGAAACTGTTCATTGAAAAACAGAAATGTGATTTTTTTTTTAAATATATATATTTATTTTGCTTTAATTTTGTGTATATATTTTTGACTACTTTATAGACAATTGTTCTATTCTGATATCAGTTCCCGTAACAGAATTATTTTGTGTGAAACAAAAATGTCCCATTTTTAAAAATGTTATTATAATGTAAAACTATTATTAGTTTACATGTTATTTAATTGAATTTTCTATCTCATTATATGTGATTGCTATTATAAACTTCATAAAAATTTGACTTAGGTTATGTTCACACGGCTTAAAATGGGACGTATTTCAGTCCGTAATTACGCATCGTACTGCGCGAATTACGGCTGGAATACGTCCGTCATTACAGTAATCCACAGTTCTCATAGAGAACTATGGATTACATCTCCTCTCCCCGCTCGGCGAATCCGCCGCGGGGGGAGATAAGTGACATCATTTACTAGCGCCGTATACATGCCGCTAGTAATGATAGTCTATGGGCCGGCGAGGGGCCGGCGCCCCGCTCCCGCCCCGCCCCCGTCCACACGGCGTAATTGCGAGGCGCAATTACGCCCCACAAATAAGCCTTGTGAACATAGTGTTACTGTTTGAGAAAATAAATGCATATACTTTTACTTATTGACAAACTGTATGAAGCTGAATATAATGAAAGTAAATTCAAAATTTAAAGAGGTTCTACGTTTAACATTGATGACTTATCCTTATTAACATTTGATCAGCACAATAAAGGGCACTCATCTCCTTAATTTAACTGATCTGCAGGTTGGTTTGGACCAGTCGAACATTATTGGCTTGTTCTGAACATAGAACATCAAAATAAAGTCTCCTGGAATAATAATCTTTATATAAAGTATAAAAAATAGATTTCTGTTTGCTCTTCATGTACAGTCAAACAACTGGACTAATCTGCTCAACCAGGCTTGGACTGGGCCGCCGGGGGATCGGGGAATCCCCCGATGGGCCCCGAGCTCCTGTGGGCCCCGGAGGCAGTGCCACCGCTCCCCGGGGCCCGGCCGCCGCATCCGGTCCCTGAATGTTCGGGACCTGCGTCCCGAGCGCTCAGAGACCGGGACGGTAGCCGGGGACTAGTGTCCTCCACTCCCGATGCTGTGCGGCGTCACTAGTGTCCTCCGCTGATCTACTACCGTGTTTCCCCGATAGTAAGACAGCGTCTCACATTCTTTTTACCCCCAAAAAGTCCCACTATGTCTTACTTTCGGGGGATGTCTTAATATAAAGGGGAGGTATAGGGCCAGCTGTAGACAGGTATAGGGCCAGCTGTAGGCAGGTATAGGGCCAGCTATAGGCAGGTATAGGGCAGGCTGTAGGCAGGTATATGCAGCTGTAGGCAGGTATAGGGCCAGCTGTAGGCAGAAAAACACTTACCTGGCTCCCCGCTGCTCCGTCTCCCACGCCGCGCCGCCTCCTCGCTGCTCCGGCCTCCCGCGCGCTCATCCCGGCACAGGCAGTGACGTCATCAGGCCCGCTGCATACGTCTTACTTTCGGGGTACGTCTTACATTAGGCGACCTCACTAAGACACCGCTACGTCTTACTATCGGGGGTGTCTTACTATCGGGGAAACAAGGTAGTGATGCAGGCGCGCGGTGACGTCACATCACCGCGCCGCCTATGCAGGACGCTAGAAGCCGGCGGGAGCTCGGAGTGGCTAGGAGCGGGAGTAAGGTGAGTAGTTGTGTTTTGCTTTTTTGTTTTTGTTTTTTTATATATATATATATATATATATATATATGGAAGTGGGCCCTGGCTACCTACAGAATGAAGGGGACCTGGCTACCTAAAGAATGCAGGAGGCCCCTAGCTACCTAAAGAATGCAGGGGGGCCCTGGCTGGCTACCTAAAGAATGCAGGGGGGCCCTGGCTGGCTACCTAAAGAATGCAGGGGGGCCCTGGCTGCCTACCTAAACTATACAGGGGGGCCCTGACTGCCTACCTAAACTATACAGGGGGGCCCTGACTGCCTACCTAAACTATACAGGGGGGCCCTGACTGCCTACCTAAACTATACAGGGGGGCTCTGACTGGCTGCCTACCTAAACTATACAGGGGGGCTCTGACTGGCTGCCTACCTAAACTATACAGGGGGCCCCTGGCTGTCTACCTAAACTATACAGGGGGGTCCTGGCTTGCTACCTACAGTCTTAAGGGGGGCCCTGGCTACCTCCAGTCTATCCAAAGGGGGGCCCTGGCTACCTCCAGCCTACGTAACTGGGGCCCACCAACACCTACCTACAGCCTAACTAACTGAGACTCACCAACACCTACTTACAGCCTACCTAACTGGGGCCTACTTCTCTACCTTACTTGGCCTACCCACCAACCTACCTGGGACATGCCTAACAACTTATCTAGTGGGGGTCTGCCTACCTAAATAGTACCTAATCTAGCTACCTGGGACCTTGCCTACCTACCAGGTAATATAATTGTCAGGGAGCACCATAGGTAGCATTATTTCCGGGGGGTTAAATTTTCTCCCCAAAACCCCCCAA
>JAODAL010011395.1:0-100219 GCA_025379985.1 Phyllomedusa bahiana
GTTGTGGTCATTTTTTGCCCCTAAAATTGATTTTAGTCCTTGAAACCAATAAGGATAAGGTAAAAATTTGATTTTGACTTGAAAAAAGGCCCCAAAACTTCCCATAAGAAAGGGGTTTTTTTAAAATGAATAAGCAACAAAATATATAATGAGCTGTTTTCTCCACATTACACAGAATCATTACACATTCCATTTTGAAAGATACACATGAAATTGCTAATCCTCTACACTTCTGTACACAATTTTGTCAATGGATGATGTAACCTGGAAACACAAGTTTGTAAGTTGGATATAATTTCTTAGCTAACAGAATTCTATTTTTACCAAGTCTCTCATATTTGACAGAATGACATGCATGAAGTCTATTCCTTCACTCTTCCTTTCCAGAAGATGAAACTTTACAATGTTTAATTCATGTAGCAGAAGATACAATGGTAATGAAACAGGTTTAGTAATATTTTATCATACAATAAGGATAATTTAAACTATTTTTTCCATTATACAGCATGGGGGAATATTTTTTGAAAAACTTTGTATCAGAAAAAATTTTAGAAGCAGGAGAGAAACTTAAATTTCCGATGAACTAGAAGAACATATTTGCACAGCCATTGAGGAATTCTGAAAAATGTATTTTGTTATATGCAGTACACAACTTCAAAGCTATGCAATTTAAAGGGATCTGTTAATTCTTTCTGATGTACATGCAGCATGTAATAAATTCCGATTTATTTTGGGTTAAGGAGTCCAGTGGGCCATATTAACAGTGACTGACAACCTTCCTTGTATAAGCATGCATACAGAGATAGCTGACAATCACTAAAAAAGACCATTATTATTATTCCAGCTTGCTGTATATTTCAAGGGGGAAAGTACGTGGACAACCCAAAGGCCCCTGTTGAAAACTGTCTAGGTTTTTAAAATCACTTTGTTGCCGTAAAAACTAATCGGGCCCCTTTTTAATTTTTTCCCCCGGCATATATGAAATGAAAGGGGGACTTGATTGGTTGCTTTGGGCAACAAAGTGAGTTTTAGACCCCCGGGAAGTTTTCTAATGTGGCTTAAATGATAACAATGGGACCCTCTCAAAAAAGGGTTATAGTTTATAAGTGAAGAGGAATGAGACAGAAGGCAAGGGGCAGACATGTTTGTGGGATGGAGTAGTGGCAGCAGGTTTTTGTAAATTGGAAAATTCCTTAAAAGGGTGGGTTTTCAGGTTGCTTTTAAAACTAGTAAAGGTGGGGGAGAGTCTGATGTGTTGTGGTAGTAAATACCAGAATATGGAAGATACACCAGAGAAACCGAAAGTCAGTTGTGTGAGGAGCTGACTTGAGGTGAGGAAAAAGGAGGGGACTGTGAGATCAGAAAAGTAAACATGGGTATCTGGGAGAAAGGGGGTGTGTGGTGTAACAGGTTATGGAGAACTTTGTATATCATGGTTAGTATTTTAAACTGAATTCGCAGGGCAATGGGTAGTCAGTGAATGGATTGTCAGAGGAGAGAGGCACAGGAGGGATGAGTAAAAAGGTGGATCATGCAGACAGCAGAATTTAGGATGTTTTGCAGGGTAGCAAAAGTGCTAGATGGGATCCCACTGAGAAAGATATTACTGTAGTGTAGGCGAGAGATAAACAAGGCATTGATGCATTTTCATAGCATAAAAATTTAGAAATGAGCAGATTTGGAAAATATTTTTCATGTGGAGGTGGCAGGAGGTGGGAACAGCTTAGATGTGGGGCTTGAAAGACAGGGAAGGGTCAAAGATTATCCCAAATCAGCAGACTTGCAGGGCCTCTGAAAGTGTAGAGTCATTGACTGTGATATACCTGGTGGGGAGTTGAATGAAATGGTGGAATCATAATGAATAGTGTTGACCGAACGTTCAAAAAAAGGTTTTTTTTTTTGCCCCAATTTCCCGGTAAATTGGTTCGGACAGTGTTCAGCGCCAAATTTCAGCTGTTCCTTTGTTTTGGAGCCAGCCAAATCAGACGGACAGAGGGGGTCAGAATCGTCCCCAAGAGGGTGTAGGGATTATTGGCTTTTTAAAAAACAAAACCGTTTTATGTGTAGTCACTGTATTTCCTTGTAAATGCCTTTTCCCACCCTCTCTTGTAGTGAAACCGGGGCCCCTCTGTGTGCTTGTTTCCCAGAGGAGAAACACCATTTTTTTGCAATTTTAACAGGAAAGGCTAGTTTATTAGTTGGGGGGGGGGAAAGCTAGCTTGGGGAATCTTATACATCAATAGTTTAGGAGTTAGGGAGTTTTGTATAGCTTTTGTATGGGGATAGCTTTGTATAGCTGGTTGCTTTTTCCATCTTTATTTAGGTGCCAAAAGTTCATTTTCTGTTTTGGGGGTTCAACTTCTGCAGAAGACACCATCAGCAAATCTGCCATAGAAAGAAATGCAAGTGTTGCAGTGTTGCTATCAGGGTTCCTTCATAAGACACCATTAACAGATATTCCATAGAAAGAAAACTATTTGTAATACTATTTGGTAGCAGTAAACTTTTGGGATTCAAGAAGACTTCTGTGTCGCACGGTTGCAGCCGGGGTTCTTCCATAAGACACCGTTCACAGATATTCCATAGAAAGAAATCTATTTGTAATACTATTTGGTAGCAGAAACTTTTGGGATTGAAGAACACTTCTGTGTCACACTGTTGCAGCCAGGGTTCTTCCATAAGACACTGTTCACAGATATTCCATAGAAAGAAATCTATTTGTAATAGTATTTGCTAGCAGCAACTTTTGGGATTCCACAAAAGTTCTGTTTTGCAGTGTTGCTGTCAGGGTTCTTCCATAAGACACCGTTCACAGATATTACATAGAAAGAAATCTATTCGTAATACTATTTTCTTGCTGCAAATTTTTGGGATTCCACAAAAGTTCTGTTTTGCAGTGTTGCTGTCAGGGTCCTTCCGTAAAACCCCATTTCATAGATATTCCATAGAAAACAATTCTATTTCTACTCCTTTTTGTCAGTTGCAAAGTATAGGTATTAAGAACACTTTTGATGTGCCGCCTTACTGTCACGGTTCTTTCATAAGACCTCATTTCACAGATTTTCCATAGAAAAAATCATATTTCTAATCCTAGTTGCCAGTTAGAAATTATGTGGATTTAAGAATACTTGTGATTTGCTGTCTTTGGAATAGAGTTCTTCAATAAGAGACTGTGAACAAATCTTGACCTTCTTAATATTTATATTTTTGAACATGGAGTGAACTAGAGGTGGTAAACGAGCAAGGAGGGGTGTAGGACGTGGAGCTAAAGGTACAAGACAAGGCTTCCAATGTTCTGGACAACAGACAAGCAAGCACATTGTCATCACTTGGTCGGTTCCCTGTGCATCTCATGTCTGAAGAGCGGCACCAATCTGTTCTTCAGTGGTTATCACACCCTGCATCCAGCAGTTTTAACTCCTCTTCTTCTCAGTCACGGCCACAAATCTTGTCATCATCATCAGTCCAAAATGAAGCAAACACGGGCCAAATGTCACCCAATAAACAGACTGCACTAGATTATCCATATTCTGAAGAGCTCTTTGATGACATTATACGGTTGGGGTCAAAAAGCATTTCAAAAGATCAAGAGGCCAAAGAGGATGATTTTGTCTGCTGTTACGCCCTATCACCTATGCCCTCAGAGGAGGAGAATGAAGCTGGTCCCTCTCTTTCCACTGGACTCGCCATCTTTTAGGTGTGAAAATGACGAACACAAGAGGCAAAAGTCAGGGAACCTGGTATATGTTCTCCAGACCCTTCCGTTAACATGGAGTTGTGCCTTTGTCAACATACATGCGCATCTATAAGAAGGCCGACATTGTGTGCATTAAGGGTATGGGAACCATACAAAAAGGCATGCTAAAAAAATGCTATCATGGCAAGACTGGCAACATCTACAATGTTGCACAGCATTCTGTGGGTATAATTGTGAACAAGCAGATCAAGGGTAAAATCCTTTCCAAACGAATCAACGTCAGTTTGGAGCACATTCGCCTCTCCAAGAGCAGAGATAGTTTCCTCCAGCGTGTCAAGGAAAACGAGAGGAAGAAAAAGGGAGCCAAGGAGAAGTGCACCTGTGTGGAAATGAAGCGTCAGTCAGCGTTTCTGGGCCTCATACAGCCAAATCAAATGGGGCCCCCACCCATTAATAGTTCTTTTATTTATATATATTTGTGGGCCCCTTTTTGATTAAGGCCCCTGACAGGAGTACTGCCTTATTGGCACCCGTAGCGGTAGCAGCTAGATAGATCAGTTGGGCGGGGGAGTACAGCAAGCTTAGAAAATCATAGACAGCAATAGTTAGGGATTTTTATTCTGAGTGCCCAAACGTTTTTGCAGTTTTTGGGGTCCAGCTGCTGCAGAAGACACCGTTAGCAAATGTCCTTCTTGGAAGAAATGTTATTTCAAATCCTAATTTCATCTTTAAAAATTGATTGAGTGTCAAAAAGGTTGCTGGTTTAGGGGTCAGGCCACTGTAAAAGACACCAATAGTAATGGTCCTATTGAAATAAATCTTATTCCAAATACTCATTTCTTCATGCAAATTTTATTTTGAGTGTCCAAAAAGTAAATTTTGCTGGTTTTGGGGTCACGCTAATGTAAAATGGGTGTCAGAGGTGTCAATAGGGCAGTACTCCTGTCAGGGGCCCTAATCAAAAAGAGGCCCAGTGATATATTAAACATAGGAACTAGTAATGGGTGGGGGCCCCATTTGATTTAGCTGCATGGCGTCCTGAAATGTTTAGTAGATGACTGATGATAGCCCTGGCTACCACTGCACCTCCTATAACTACGGCCCTGTCAGCTGAACCTCCATGTTCCCCGTTTGGATGTTTTTGCTGCCACCACATATATGAAATGTTATTGGGCCCTGGTGAAAAAAGTGATAAGGGTCTCCTGCCAGTTACCATGTGCCATTTCCAATACCGGTGTCTTCTTATGTGTCAAAGGGGCCCCGTAGCAGCTGCTACCGCTGTACCTGCTATAGCGATGCTGTCCTCATTTTTTTCAGTTAGCCATTGAAAGGAATTAATTATTTTAGCCTGTTAATTTTTTTCTGGGACTCTTAGCGCCAAATTGTCTTCACTAAGTTGTTCCACATATCCATTTTACTCTTATGGAAGGTAATAGCGGCTTCTCCTCACCTGTGTTAGTATAAAAATTAACCTGAATATCATCTCCCATTGACTTTAATGTTGTTCGGCGTTCGGCCCGAATTTCTCCCAAAAAAATTTCTCAAATTTCAACTCAAATTTTTTAGTGCTCGCTTATCTCTAATGATGAACTCCATTTTCTCCATGTTTAGTTTTTGAAGGCTGAAGAAGAAGAAAGATAAAATGGATGACAGACAGTGTAGGATCTTGTATAGCAGAGAGTTAGTATCTGGGCCAAAGATGTAAATTTGGGTGTCATCGGTATTGAGGTGGTACTGAAAGCTATGTGATACTTTGAGTTGACCCAATTCAAGAGTGTAGATAGGGAAAAATGGCAGTGGCAGGGCCTGGTGGTCGGAAAATGACAGTTACTTGAGGGCTGGAGGGGAAGTAAATGTGGACAAAGTGTACTTCAAAAGAGGGGAGAGTCAGGGAAGGTAGAGCTGGAATGGGGACAAAGCAATAAGTGTCAGACAGGAGAATGCCAACACTTTCACCATGCTTGTTACTGAGGCAGGGAGCATGGAAAATTGGAGGCCACCAAAGAGAGTGCAGTAGGGGAGGCTGTGCCGGAGGATCTTAACCAAGTTTCTGTCAGATCTAAGAACAATCAGTTACATGAGATGAAGAGGTCATGAATGTAGAAGAGTTTGTTGCACACAGACCATGCATTATTTATAGAGAGCTCCAGAAAGAGAACTAGGGGGAGCTGGGATCAAGGGAATATTTTCAGGTTTAAAGGGTTAAAGAAGTTTTTGGTGGCAGATCAATAAGAAAAGAGAGATGTAATAGTGGGAATGTGCTGAGGGGGTCAAGGGTTAGGGGATATGCCCCCAGAAGCCAGGAGGAGCAGAAAGAGGATTTCTAGATGGGAGTAGGATAGAAGGTGATTTTTCTGTATATGTTTAGTGAGGAAGGAATTGATAGTGGGAAAGAGGTCAGCAACAGTAGACAGATGAAAGGGCAAAATGCATGGAGAGATATGGAGGTAATTGCCCAGCAATGGTGTTTAGGAATAAGCAAGTAGTTTAAAGAAAATTTATGTAGAGATAATAGAGGCCAGGAAAATAATGGTGGGTGAATGTGTTAGTGTTTGTTTGTGAATTTGTTAAAAATAGAGAAAAGTGTTTAGTAGCTATTACCATTCAAACATTTCTTGCTCATTCCTGGTTCAATTCTGGCTGCACATTTTAAAAATATCCACACTTAGAAAATGGACAAAGGTCACAGATTAACCAGACAAATACAACAGGTGAAAAAGTACTGAACATGTCACCAATTTTCTAAGTAAATCTATTTCTAAAGGTGCTATTGATATGAATTCTTACCAGATGTCGGTAACAACCCATTCAATCCACACAGACAAAGAAGTCAAGATGTCCATAAATTATGTTATGTGTAAAAATGAGAAATAACACAAAGAAAAAGTGCTGAACACATGAAGAAAGAGAGATGCAAAAAGCCATAGAAAGTCATGACGCCTGCTGAAATCTAATAGTAATTATAAAGCAATCCTGCCACAGTGAAATATAATATCAGCTGGTTCAACTGATGACCTATAAGGTGACTAATTATCAATGTGCCACACAAGAATCCAGTGAGTTGTCTCAAGACCTTCACAACCTTATTTTTGCAAAATATACGGATGACATTGATTGCAGAAGTATTTCTAAACTACTGAAGGTTCTAGTGAACACTGCTGGCGCCTTAGTCCAGAAGTGAAAATAATATAATTATCATAAACCATCCACAACCAGGTGCTCTCCACATGACTTTACACAGAGGAGGGAAAATAATTATCAAAAGAGTTGTCCACTAGCCAAGGACCCCCTGTGGAGAGCTACAGAAAGACCTGGAATTAGCAGGTACAATTGTTTGAAAGGAAGCAAAAAGTAATGCACTCAACGCTCACCACACATGACTCCATTGCTGAACAAAAAGCATGTTAAAGCACATTTAGAGTGTAAAGTTTGCTTTACAACATTTAGACAAATCTGTGAAATACTGGGAGAATATAGTTTAGTCAGATGAGACCAAAATTTAACTTTTTGGATTCCATAATACACATAATGCACAGGACTGCATATTTTCCCAAAAACACTATACCAACAGTGAAGTTTGGAGAAGGGAACATCATTGCGTGTTTATCAGTATACAAAACTGGCAAACTTCATATAATTGAAGAAAGGATAAATGGACAAATGTACCAAGACATTCTTGATAGAAACCTGCTACCATCTACCAAAAAGATGAAATGAGGGTGGACATTTCAGCAGGACAATGATCCCAAACACACAGCCAAGGAAACTCTCTATTGGTTTCAGAGAAAGAAAATAAAGCTGCTAAAATGGCCCAGCCAATTACCTGACCTGAATCTAATAGAAAATCTATGGAAAGAACTGAAGCTTAGAGTTCATAGAAGGAGGCCAGAGAACCTTTAGGATTTGAAGAGTGTTTATGTGGAGGAATGGGCCAAAATCCCACCTGATCAATGCATGTGACTAGAGATGGGCGAATTTTTCAAAAGTTCGATTCGGTGACTTCGCTGAATTTTCCGACAAAATTTGTTTCGGTCCGAATTACTTTGGGACGAATCGCGTTGAAAAAACAGCTATTTCCAGGCTGCATAGATCCTACAGGGTTCTGAAGAATGTTGTGCCATGCTTAAATATGCAGAGGGAGCTTGGGTTGGTCTTCTAAAAGGGTTGTTTTTTAGTATGACACCCTGACTGCCGCCGCTCTTAGAATGTTTTCATAAAAAATTCCCTGGGCATTAAGAGGGCAAAAATGCCCAAAATCCTCAAGGGGAAAAATGGCCTGATAAAGATGGCGGGAAAAAAGCTGGAAAAAAACAAGTGGGAGCTCAGGGGGCAAATCGTGAAAGAGTGTGGAGGTGACAGCATATCCACAGCAGCATGAGGTCAGAGAGTGACACAATGCATTTGGGGGGTGGCAAAGACAGGTAGCCACAGGTGGCACAAGGGACACAGTGGGGAGGTAAAGGGGCACCCTTTTAGCATAGGTCAGAAGTGGCACAATGACATTCGGAGGGGCAAAACAGTATAGGCCACAAGTGGCACAAGAAAAGGTGGGGAGGTTACAGGCAGCAGCCCCAGTACAGAAGAGGTCAGGAGGGGCACAAGATTTTGGGGGGGGCAAAAAACGGAGTAGGCCAAGAGGGCACAAGACACGAGGGAGGTGACGGCGGGAGCAGCAGCATGAGGTAAAAATTGGGCAAATGACAGGGTGGGGAAAGGGCACAGCAACAGCCACAGCAAAAGATGAGGTCAGAGAGTGGCACAATAAAAAAAATTCGGAGGGGAAAAACAGGAGTAGGCCAAGGTGGCACAATGACACAGTGGGAGGTCCGGCAGCAGCAGCATGATGTCGACAGGGGCACAATGACTTTCGGACATGGCAAAAAGGGGGGGGCCCACAGAGGGACAAGGGGACACAGTAGGGGTTTAGGGGCCGCAGCAGCAGAGGTCAGGTAGTGGCACAATGAATTGGGAGGTGGCAAAAACGGGAGTAGGCCACAAAGGGGCCCAATGAAATTTGGGGAGGTCACGGCAGCAGCCAGGGCAGCAGGGGCCCAAAATGACTTTCAGGTGGCAAAAAAAAGGGGAAGGCCACAGAGGGCACAATGAACAGTGGGGAGGTCACGGCACAGCGCTGAGGCAGACGGGCGCAATGAATTCTGGAGGGGGCAAAAACGGAGTGGGCCCAGAGTGGCAAAAAGACAGAGTGTAAGGGGACAGGGAAGACCACAGAGCAGCTGAGGTCAAGCAGGGTGCAATGAATTCTGGAGGTGGAAAACAGTAGTAGGCCACAGAGGGCACAAGAAAAAGTTGGAGGTTACGGCAAGCCAAGCAGCCGCATGAGGTCAGAGAATGGCCAATAAAAATTTGGAGGTGGAAAAAAAACAGGAGTAGGCCACAGAGTGGCACAATGACACGAGTGGAGGACGGCAGGAGCAACAGCATAGGGTCAGAGGTGGCCAATGACGGGGTTGGAGGGCAGGGCAACAACACAGCGCAGCATGGGGTCAGAGAGTGGCAAAATAAAAATTTTGGAGGTGGCAAAAACGGGGATTTGGGCCCACGAGTGGCACAATGACACATGTGGGGGTCACGGGCGAGCATGAGGTCGAAGAGGCAAAATGAATTCTGGAGGTGGAAAAAAAAGGGAGTAACCCCAGAGTGGACAATGCACAGTGTGGAGGTCACGGCGCACAGCATAATTCAGGCAGTGGCACAAAAACATTCTGGGGGTGGAAAAAAAACAGGAGTGGTAACAGAGGGGCACAATGAAAAGTCGGGAGGTCACGGAGACAGCAGCAGAAGGTCAGCAGTGGCACAATAAAATTTCGGAAAGGGGCAAAAACAAGAGTAGGCCACAGATGGCACAAGGGCACATGTGGAGGTCACGGCGAAAAGTATGAGGTCAGAACAGGGGCACAATGAATTCTGGGGGGTGGCAAAACAGGAGAGGCCAAGAGTGGCACAATGACACAGTGTGGAGGTCACGGGCAGCAGCATGGGGTCAGACGTGCACAATGCATTTGGAGGTGGCAAAAACTGGAGTAGGCCACAGATTTGCCAATGAACAGTGTGGAGGCACGGAGAGACCCCATAGGTCAGGCAGTGACAATGACTTTGGAGGTGGCAAAAAAAGGAGTAGGCCACAGAGGGGCACAATGACACGTTTGGAGGTCAGGGCAGCAGAGCATGAGGTCGCAGTGGCAAAAATGACTTCGGGGGTGGCAAAAACTAAAGTAGGCCACAAGGGCACAATGGCAATGTGGAGGACACGGAGTAGCAGATGAGGTCAGGCAGGGGCCCCAAAATGCTTTTGGGGTGGCAACAACAGGAGTGGGCCACAGGGGGCACAAAGACCAGTTGGGGGTCGGCAGCGGCATGGGGTCAGACAGTGGCACCAAAATGACTTTGGAAGGTGGAAAAAAACAGGAGTAGGCCCAGGTGGCAAAATACACAGTGGGAGGTAGGGCAGCAAATATGGGGTCGACAGTGGAAATGACTTTGGAGGTGGAAAAAAACGGGAGTAGACCCGGGTTGGCACAATGACCAGTGTGGAGGTACCCGGGCCGCAGCGCATGGGTCAGCAGTGGACAATGACATTCTGGAGGTGGAAAAAAAAGGGGAGTGGCCACAGAGGGGCACAAGACACGTAGGGAGTCACGGCAGCAGCACTTAGGTCGAAAGTGGACAATGACTTTCTGGGGGTGGAAAAAAAAAGGAGTGGGCCACAGATGGCAAAATGACACGTGTGGAGGTCACAGCAGCAGCAGCATGAGGTCAGGCAGTGGAAAAATGAATTCTGGAGGTGGAAAAAACAGGGGTGGGCCAAGAGGGACAATGACACAGTGTGGGGGCACGGCAGCGCAGCATGAGTCAACAGTGGCAAATGACTTTTGGAGGGGGCAAAAAAGGAGAAGGACGGTGGCCATGACACAGTGGGGAGGTCAGGCAGCAGCAGAGGTCAGACAGTGACACAATGAAAATTCGGGAGGGGAAAAAACGGAATAGGCCACAGGTGGCCAATGAACAGTGTGGAGGTCCGGGGCAGCAGAGCATGAGGTCGACAGTGGCAAATGACATTTGGAGGGGGCAAAAACGGGGAGTAGGCCACAGAGTGGCACAATGACACATTTTGGGGGCCCGGGAAAAGCAGATGAGGTCAGAAGGGGCACAATGTTTTCTGGAGGTGGAAAAAAATAAAGTGGGCCAAGGTGGACAATGGACAGTTGGAGGACAGGCAGTAGCAGCATGAGGTAGGCAGTGGCGCAATGCATTCTGGAGGTGGCAACAACAGGAGTAGGCCACAGGGGGCACAAATGAACAGTGGGAGGTGAGGGCAGGAGCAACAGCATGAGGTCAGAGAGTGGCAAATACAGGGTGTGGAGGGCATGGAACAGACCCCGCAGAGATGAGGTAGAGATGGCAAAATGAAAAATTCTGGGGGGTGGCAAAAACGGAGTAGGCCACAGGTGCACAATGACACATGTGGGGCCCGGGGCAGCAGCAGCAAGGGTAGACAGTGGCACAATGAAAAATTGGGGGTTTGGAAAAAAAGGAGTAACCACAAGGGGCAAATGACACAGTGGGGAGGTCACCGGCAGAGCACATAAGGTAGGCAGTGCACAATGACATTTGGAGGGGGCAAAAACAGGAGTAGGAAAAAGAGTGGCACAATGCACAGCGGGAGGTTAGGCAGCGCAGCAGAAGGTCAGACAGTGGAAAATGACATTGGAAAAGGTGGAAAAACAAGGTAGCCCAAAAGAGGCAAAATTTGACACATGTGGAGGTCACGGCAGCAAAAGTATGAAGTCGACATGGCACAATGACACTGGAGGGGCAAAAACAGGAGTAGGCCACAGAGGGCACAATGCCGTGTGGGGGCCCCGGAGCACAGATGAGGTCAGACGTGCACAATGACATTCTGGGGGGGAAAAAAAAACGGAGTAGGCCACAGGTGGCACAATGACACAGTTGGAGGTCAGGCAGCAGCACATGAGGTCAGGCAGTGGCAAAATGACATTCTGGGGGTGGCAAAAAAAGGAGTAGGCCACAGAGGGGCACAATGCAAGTTTGGAGGTCCGGCAGCAGCAGCTTTTGGTCAGACAGGGAAAATGACATTTGGAGGGGGGCAAAAACTGAAGAGGCCCAGAGGGACAAGGGACAGTGGGGGAGGCACGGCAGTAGCAGCATGAGGCGGAGTGCACAAGACAGGGAGGTGGCAACAAGGAGTAGGCCCCAAAAGAGTGGCAAAGACACAGTGGAAAGGGTACGGACCAGCTGAGGTCGACAGGGCAAAATGAATTCTGGGGTGGCAAAAACGAAGTAGGCCAGGTGGCACAATGGCACAGTTGGAGGACCCCGGCAGTAGGCTGAGGTCAGGCAGGGGGACAATGACATTTGGAGGTGGAAAAAAACGGGAAGGCCAAAAGGGGGCAAATGAACAGTGTGGAGGTCACGGCAGCAAAAGTAGAGGTAGACGGGCACAATGACTTTCTGGAGGGGGGCAAAAACAGGAGTGGCCACAGAGGGGCAAAATGACACAGTGTGGAGGTCACGGCAGAGCAGCATGAGGTCAGACAGGGGCCAAAATGACATTTGGAGGTGGAAAAAAAACCCGGGTTTGGGCCAAAGAGTGGCACAAAGACACAGTATGGGGTCAGGCCACAGCAGCATGAGGCGGGCAGTGGCACAAGACATTCGGGGTGGAAAAAAAAAAGGGAGTAGGCCACAGAGGGCAAAATGACACAGTGTGGAGGTCCGGCGCAGCAGCATAGGTCGGCAGTGGCACAATGACTTCTGGAGGTGGAAAAAACAGGAGTAGGCCACAGAGTGGCCAATGAAAAGTGGGAGGTCACGGCGCAGCACTGAGGTCAACAGTGGCACAATGACATTCTGGAGGGGGCAAAAACAGGAGTAGGCCCAAGGGCAATGACACAGTGTGGGGGTTTCACGGCAGCAGCATGGGTAGACAGTGACACAATGATTTTCTGGAGGTGGCAAAAAGGGAATGGCCACAGAGTGGGGCACAATGACAAAGTGTGGAGGTCAGGGAAGCAGCAGCATGAGGAAGACATGGCAAAGACATTCTGGAGGTGGAAAAAAAAAAGGATTAGGCCACAGAGTGGCAAAATGACACTTTTGGGAGGTCAGGCGCCGGCAAAGAGGCAGACGTGGCACAAGACTTCGGAGGGGGAAAAAAACTAAATAGGCCACAGAGGGGACAATGGCACAGTGGGGGGCACGGCAGTAGCAGTGAGGTCAGGCATGGCGCAAAAACATTCTGGAGGGGGAACAACAGGGGTGGGCCCACAGAGTGGCACAATGACACAGTGTGGGGGTCACGGCAGCACACAGAGTCAGGCAGTGGCCCAATGAATTTCGGAGGGGGCAAAAAAGGGTGGGCCACAGAGTGGCACAATGACACGTTTGGGGGTCACGGCAGCAGCGAAAAGAGGTCAGACAGTGGCACAAGACTTCTGGAGGGGAAAAAAAGAAGGGGCCCCAAAAAGGGGGGCCAAAGGCCAGTGTGGAGGACAGGGCGTAACAGATGGGGTCGGGCAGTGGCACAATGACATTTGGAGGTGGCAAAAAAAGGAGTAGCCAAAAGGTGGGCAAAAATGACACAGTCTGGGGGGTCACGGCACAGCGCTGAGGTAGACAGTGGCAAGACTTTCTGGAGGGGCAAAACAGGAGTAGGCCAAGGTGGACAAAGACAAGTCTGGAGGTCACGGCAGCAGCACATAGGTCAGACGTGGCACTATAAATTTGGGGAGGTGGCAAAAACGGAGTGGGCCACAGAGTGGCACAATGACACAGTGTGGAGTCAGGCGCGCTGAGGTAGACGTCCCCAAAAATGTTTTTCTGGAGGTGGCAAAAACGGGAGTAGGCACAAGTGGCACAAGACAGGAGTGGGGTGAGGGGGCAAAAGCAACAGCAGGGTCAGAGAGTGGCACAATGACACGTGTGGGGGGGCCCGCAGCAGCACGAAGCAGCAGCAGCTGGGGTTTTCAAAAGGGCACAATGACACAGTGTGGATTTCACGCAACAGCACAGCGCATGGGCATAGAGGGGGCACAATGAAAGGGTGGAGTGGGCGGCAATACCAGTCTGGAAAAAAGGGTTTGGGTGGCAGTGGAGAAGCGTCGCAGTGTGTGGCATCAGGCGGGTGGCGGCATCAGAATAGTGGTGAGGCGGTAGTTTTAACTCAGACTATTTCTCAAAGTTTTTGGGGGATGGCCCCGCTGCATGAACACCCGCTTGATGCCCACTTTGGCCGGGGCAGGACAGCTTCTCCACTGCAAACTCGGCAAGTTGCGGCCAACATCCGTTTGATGCCCGTAGTAGGGATTTCTAAATGGGGGGTGGCAGAGTGGTCCAAGTGGCCACGAAACCCTTTTTTTCGGGTTCTGCTCCGGTCCTGTGCTTGGCCGGGGCTGCCACCCCACTGGGGGTGAAGGAACTCTCATCAGTGACTCCAGACTTAGGGTTTGCTGATGGGTTGTACTGCTCCTAACCCCCCCCCCAAATTTTTCCCCCACAGCCCCCGGGAAAATACGTGAGCGCTGAGGGGAACCCCCCCGGGCAAATGCAGAGGAGGGAGATCCGCACATAGGCAGCGGGGCCCAAAACTACGGAGGATTTCCCTATAGTATTTGGGTTTGTCCCCCCTTCAGCAGGGGAAAAAGGCTCCATTTTGGACCGGTACGAGGGTCCCTAGGGTGGAGACAAAAGTCATCTCTCTGCCCGGTGGTGACTATTAGTGTCACTAGCCCGGAAATCGTTGCGGGCCATCGCAAAGTGATCCCAGGGGCTCCCTGCCTCCATCTTCACTGTAACTGCCACACTGCTTGTGGCAACTGTCTTCCTCATCTCCCCTCACCTCCAGTGTCTTGCTCCTCTTCTTGCACCTGGGTAGAAATCCCTCATTTCCCAGACAATGCTTTTGCTCCAATGTCCTCCCCCTCTCCATTTCAGTCCCCACCGGGCCCATGTGGCCCCGGATGTAGTCCCAGTTCCCGTCCTCGCCCGACAGATTTTTCGCATTTGTTCAGGGCATGAGAGTGGAATGATGTTATTCTCCGATCTGGTGACTGACAAATAACGTTGCCTCCCCGAATGGGCCCCAACAAACGGGGTGTCACGCATGGCGCCACTGGGTACATAAAATTCAAGGGGAGTACTCCTGTTCGCCTGGATCATCAAAAAAAACGTTAATGGCCTTTCTTGTTTATACAGCAGTCCCAAAATGTGTAGGCTGGAATTCCAATGGGTGGAAACATCGTTATCGAGTGGTTGGGGGAGGCCCTTCTGCCCCAAATCGAGGAGGGTTTCCCGGGTTTATAAAATGGAGGATCATGCACATTTTCCCCGCCATTTCGAATCTTCGAAGATTGTGGAAATCAGGAACCTTTTATAACCAGATTTAACCGTGCGCCATGCAGGGCGCTGGAAATCCCCCCTGGTGCAGCGCGGGCACCAGTTCCCCCATTGTCCCCCACCATGGTTCCATTTGCAGTTGGGGGAGAAAGCCAAACATCGTTTTTGCTGCATGGAAGCGGAGCAGTTCTTCCCCGTGTGACTTGTTGCAGTCAGTGGAGGAGAAAGCGGCGCTCCCTTCCAAGTTGGTTGGTGTGCCGGGCAAAAGACATTCACCCCCAAAGGGCCGTAAAGGACATATACTGGCCCGACCGTAGTACAGCCCCAGCGTCTGCCTGCCGTGCACTTAACAAAACGATAAGTTTAAGGACTGGGCCCCCTTCTGTTTACATATTTTTGAAGTGTGGTATGCCTTTTTGGAAAGGAAATTAGGCTTGGGAAATCTCCATCTCGGGGTCGGCAC
Source organism: Phyllomedusa bahiana (assembly GCA_025379985.1). Taxonomy (NCBI): domain Eukaryota; kingdom Metazoa; phylum Chordata; class Amphibia; order Anura; family Hylidae; genus Phyllomedusa; species Phyllomedusa bahiana. Next base: position 15,534 of record JAODAL010011395.1, read on the forward strand.
AAACCATTTTTTCTCTTAATGGTGAGAATCCACCTTTTTGGAAAGGGGAGGGCTCAGTACCAACAAAAAGGGGCAGGGACGGCAGCTGCTGCATCTTAGGATCGTTGGACGCTATGTTGTCTCTTTGCAATCGCCCGCTGAACGCTGCTGGCAATGGTTTCGAGGACAGGGCATCTGGACCCGGGGGTGTTTGGGAAAGAGAAACAGCTCCCTTCTGCAGAGGTGGTGGAGCCTTTAAGGCTGCAAAGGGATGGTGCCACGGCCGCTGAGTGCGGCGGGGGCAGGATGGCCAACACTGAGCCACGTTTTTTTCCCCGGGCCCCCGGATGGGGACGCTGCATGGGGGTTTTAGCAGGCCATGGTGCACTTTAGCTCCCCCGGCCATGCTTCACTTTTTCCAACAGATTTACATATACCCTACAGATTCTACATTATGGGTCCTCTGGTGCTAAGCAAAAAACGCCCCACCCCCGGTAGCAAAATTTTTTCCCCCAACCTCCGCACTGAGTAACACTGCCGCGCCCCCGCGAGCCCTGTGCCGCTACTTTCTTTGGATCTGCGAAGCGGGTTTTCTACCCGTGGGGCCCCTTGGCTCCCGACCTCCCCCCTGCTGCTACCCCGCTGACCACGGCAACAAAACCCCCTTGGGCTGCGCCGCTGCCTGACGCGAAAACTGACCCCCCCTTTCTGACAGATAACCCCTTTCTTCACCCGGGTCCAAGTGTGGTCGGGACTCATCATCTATTTGTGTTTCATGTCATGCTGTCCATCACCGGTCTTTGGGATGCAGAGGGTGACCCCCCCAAAATGACCTCCCCCTGCCACTCTCCAACAAAACTTTGCCCCTACTGCAAGAAGCAGGGTTAAATTGGGGCCCCCTTTTCGTGCCCAAATAGCTGCTGCTGCCCTCCCAAATTTTTCATCCCGCATATGGTGGCGCTGAGCTCAAACCCCATAGTGAACTTGGCTGAGGGGCCGGTGGGACAGAGGGGGTTTTAGGACGGGGGGGCCGTGCCCCCTCCCCAGGGCCCTGCCAACTAATGTTGTGTCTGACGTTCCCCCGACTCTGGGGGGTTGTCAGATGTCATCTGGGGGACGTGGATGACCTATCAAACCCAAACAAGAACCTTTTGTTGTGAACACACACGGCCGTAGATGACACCGGGAGTTCTGGCCTCACAGTGACCCCCTGCGCGATCCCCTTCGTTTGCGCCTGGGCCTGCTTCAGGAAAGTTTGTGCCACGCCCTGCAGGTGAAGGGGCCCGCCACCCCCTTGTTGACTACTGTTTGTTTAAAATGTACGACAAATGTTTGATGAAAATTCTGTATAGATAAAAACACACCCTGTATTTTGACCCAAAAAAAAAAAAAAAAAAAAAAAAAAAAAAAAAAAAAAAAAAAAAAAAAAAAAAAAAAAAAAAAAAAAAAAAAAAAAAAAAAAAAAAAAAAAAAAAAAAAAAAAAAAAACCCCTAATAAGCTTGGGTAACCCTTGGATATAAATTGCGTCCCAAAAAAGCCGGAAAAATTTACTTGATGGTCGTTTAAAAACATGTGTTTTTACTGAAGTAAAGCACAAAAAGCTTTAAATTAAACCCTTTGGAAGAATTATGCTACAGGCAAAAATTGCTTCTTTTGGGGGTTGAAAAAGAAGGTTTTTTTTAGGCCACAACAGCGAACAATGCTTAATTAACCCGGATGTAAAATTTCGCAAAGAATCGAGCAGCCAAAAAACCGCTTTGTGCGTGTTTTTCAATGGGGGTTTTTATTTTAAGTAAACAACAAAGAAAAAAATTGTAATTAACTTCGGGTTTTGAATTATGCTACAGGAAAAAATGTCTTTTTTTGGGGTGAAAAAAAACGGGTTTTTTTTAGTGACCACAACACGAACAAAGCTTAAAAACCCCCGAATGTAAATTGCGCAAAAGAATTTAGCAACCAAAATGAAATGTATTTGGATTGTAAAAAAGCGGTTTCTTTTTTTGAATAAACAGGAACAGGCTTAAAATAACCCTTGGATATTTAATGGCTGTAGCAGAAAATTAAAATGTATATGCAGCGCATTTGGGCGCCACTGGGCTTCAGTTCCCAAAACACCCCCAAAATCGAAATTTGAAATAAGAGAAGCAGTTTGAGCAAGCGTGAACCCCCCAAAAATCGATTATAAAAATGGTTCTTTTGTAAGAGATATCAAAAGCAGCCCTGCAGCCCTTCCTAATCAGTACATGAGGCGGTATGAGCCCAAGGTCGCGCCCGAACTTTTTATTTCGGTGATGTCACAGAATCCCGCCGTCTTGATAGGCTTTATCTTGCCATGTTGTGGCTATGCCCTTCTTCCCCCCAGAGTTTTTTTGCCCCCTGTAAGATGTGCTCGCAGCCTTTTTTCAAACAAAAAAAACACTTCTTCACGCGAAGTACCCTAATTCAAATTTATTTAGACCGAATTTTCCTGAAATTCTAAACGAATTCCACTTCTTTAGAATCAATTCGCCCATCTCTACATGTGACCACTTGCTCTATATGGGAGGTGTCGTGAAACTGTCATCACCAACAAAGGCTTTATATGAAGTATTAAATACATTTCAGTAAGCGTGTTCAATACTTTTTCCCTGTGTCATTTCTCATTATTACACATAACTTAATTAATGGACAGCTATGGTGGATTTCTTCACCTGTGTGGATTGAATGGGTTATTACCATCATCTAGTGAATTTCATGTCAATAGCACCTTTAGAAATATATTTACTTAGAAAATTGATATGTTCAATATTTATTTCACCAGCTGCATATATAGGATCAAAACCTTAAAGGGGTTGTCTCATCTCAAAGTTTCATAGGATGGATGAATAAAATAATACTGCTTTGCTCTTTTACTTCCTGCTCAAGCTGTCTGTAATTATCATATGAGCTCCGTGTTTTCAGACTTCTCTGTTTATCAGTCTAGATTAAATATATTACCTTCTCTGAAGTCCGGAAAAGCTTCAGAGCTAATGTAAACGGTAGAGTAATTACTGTCTTTTGTCTGAAAGCTCAGATAACACACAAGCTCTCACACTGCTGGCCACAACCTGTGTGATGACATCACTCCCTGCTATCAGATAGAACAAATAGCAGGGGGGAAGTACACAGGTCTGTCACTTGGGGAATTAGAGAGAGCACATAAGGTGATAAAATCAGTTGTAGCTCCTTAACAAAAACAAATGAACAAAGCAATATATTTGGAAAACGTCTTCATTTAGTGTTCCCTACATTTTGAAAGCTATTGTTTGTAGTGAGACAAACCCTTTAATCAGACTAACCAGGTGTGAACAAGAAAGGGAAGGAGTAAAGAAGTCAGTTAATTAACAAAGGATAACTATAAATATGCAGGAATTTAAATTAAAAGGTTACACATTTTACTAAATCATTCCCAACCAAACTACATTCAGTACTATTCTGCTCAGCTTCTCTTACTCTGTAACATAATTCTGGCAGATATGATAGCATGTTCATGTAACAAATTCCATTTAAGCCAGACCTGTTGTTAGTTTTTTTAAGTCAGTCGCCAGCATAAATACATTAAGGTTGTAATATACTCTATTCTTTGCTTTTCAGAATTCCCTGCACAGAGCAGAAAGGAATATGTCAATGTATCTTTAACTCACTCAAGAGTTAATGCAAGGCGAGGTAAATTAGCAGAGGTGAGATTATTGTGGTGACTGTTGGCTTTAATCTCCTCATCCCAAATGATAACATTTGCCATCTAAAATGGTTTATAGCAGACAAAGTACAGTGAGGTTGCTAGGTTTAAGATTTGCAGTGTATGAACATGATGTGTATCCAGATGGCTCAGCAAAGATGATGAGATTTACTTGTAATATTTAAAGGAGGTGTTTGGTATGTGTGTATGGCAATAGTATGTGTATATGCATTATAATATCAAATTGTGGGCAGTTACATGTTTCTGTCAGATAAAGAAAATAGGATTGTCTTTACTTTTCTAACTTTGTTATGGTCCAACTTAATATTATATGAAAATATGTGCATTGTATCTATATGATTTTTAGACACTCGTTTGAGCCGTGACTTAATAAAACTATATTAACATTATCATCAAAGAAGCAAATTAGTAGACAAATGTATAGCAGTTATTGGTAGATATCAGCTATAGTTTTAGAGTCAAGCAAATCCAAATGCACGAGATTAATTAATTGGAAAGCACCTTTCCAGTTTAGTAGGTGCTAAATAGGGTTTTTTTTTTTTAAATAAATAAGAGTCTGTAGAATATACTCTGTTAGATTATATTTAGAAAGGCTAATTTTGTATAATAACACAGTGGTCCCAGGGGCTCAGAGTTCAATGTTTTTAACATAGCGTTGTCGTCCTGGGCCATTGTAACTTAAAACTGCATTCAACATACAGTACATTGCCACAGATATTCATATTTGGGGTCCATGTGACTAAATGGAAGATCCAACTGATAAAATTGAACATTTCACTGTATTAGTGAAGTGCATGCACTAGTTGGCTGATTAGTAGCGCCTCTGTACAGTTTAGGGGCGCGTACCCACTGCACAGGACAAAACGGCCGGTATATGTCCTGTTTTGCGCCCGTCCCCACGGCCGCGGGGGGGGGGGGGGAGGGGGGCGGCTTTTCTCTGCGATGAGCAGAGAACAGCCCTCCCCCTCCCATTGAGAAGCACATCTTCTGTCGGGAAACCGGACGGAAGATTGTGTTTCTACAATGTTTTGCCGCCGGACCGCCGGCGACAAAACTGTCCGACGGCAAAACCTGTGCAGTGGGGACTGCTGCACAGGTTTTGCATAGAGCACCATCGTGCTCGTTTTCGGCCGGTTTTTCAGGCGGTCTGAAAAACCGCAAACCGGCTGAAAAACCGGCCGAAAACCCATGCCGTGGGGACATGCCCTAGTACAGAAAAACATGAGCAGAAAATGACTACCCTTTACATATAGCAGTTAAATCTGTTTCTTTCAATACCAGCTAAGGGTTGATTTCTTTTTCTTTTTATTGGAACACCATGGGCATTATGTATGAAACCTGTCTAGCAGTAAGACTGACTTTGTTGACCATAGCAATCAATCAGAGCTCAGCTTTTATTTTTCCAGAGTACTACATGAAATGAAATCTGAACTCTGATTGGTTGCCATGGGCAACAAGGACAGTCTTACTGCTAGACAGTTTTCATACAGTACATCTGACCCTATGTGTTAAAAAGTTGCTGTCTTAAAATAGAAAGTGATTTACTACTGCTTTTAGGTCTTATATTTAACCCTTTAACCCACCATGACGTTCCTGTACATCATGGTGCAAAGTCCTTTAAAGCATCATGATGTCCAGGAACATCATGGAGATCATGCGGGCACAGAAGCTGTGCCCACATGGTCGCTGCATGAGCCCGGTGATTGACAGACGGGCTCCTACACGGAGATAACTCTGTTCCTGGTGGTTTAACCCCTTAGCAAATAGTGATCCCAGCAGCTAAGGAGTTATGACAGGCGAAGAAAGCTCCCTCTGTCCTCCATCGGAACCTCAGCACTTAAATTGCAGGGTTCCGGTGGTTGCCACAGCAACACCGGGGTCAGACGATGACCTCTGGGTTTTCTGTGACGTCATCCTGCCAAGCTCTGCCTGGGGGCGGAGCCTGACAGGATGATTGACAGTTGGCATAATACATTGCAGCATAGACATGCTGTAATGTATTATACCTGAGTTATACCAGAGATCTAATGATCGCTGAGTATAGTGCTATAGTGTAACAAGTGGAAAAAAATAAAAAAAATAAAAAAATAAAAAGTAAAAGTGTAAAAAAATCTAAAAACAAAAAATACAGTAAAACACACACACCACCCTTTACCTATTACAAGTACCAATGACCCCAGAAATGCAAAATGGAATAAAGAGAGATCAAAAATCCATATAAACCCCAAAGTGGTACCCATCTGTATATGGAAAAATACAAAAGTTATGGCTATCAGAACAAAGTAATACATAAATACTGTTTACAAAATAAAAACATGTTTTTTTTTAAACTGCTACAATATTAAAAAACAATATAAATTGGGTATCACCACAATTGTATTATCCAGCAGAGTAAAACAAACATGTTAAGTGTACTGCACAGTGAGCGCTGTAAAATCTTCTTCACCCTACCTTTCAAAAACGGATTCAAAAGCGATCAAAAAGTCATTTGTCCCGCAAAAATGATATCAATAAAAACTCAAGCCAGGAAAACCAGTCCCTATACAGCTCTGTACACAGAAAAATAAAAAAATATAACTCTTAGACTATGGCAATGCAAGAACATGTTTTCTTTTCTGAATAAAAGTGTTTTTATTGTGTGAAAGCAGTAAAACATTAAAAAAAATATACAAATTCAGTTTGACTGTAATCGTATTGACATGCTGTGTAAAGCTATCATTTTATTTATACCACATGGTAACCACTGTAAAAATTAAAACACTACTAGGATTGCTGTATTTTGTTCATTCTGCCTCCAAAAAACCATGATAAAAAAAGATTAAAGCTTCACATGCACCCCATAATGGTAGCAATGAAAACTCATCCTGCCATTAGTCAGCTCCATATACAGAAAAATAGTCAGACTATGACAACATAAAAACGCAATTTTTTACAAACCTATTTCTATTGGGTAAAAGCAGCAAAGCATAAAACACTATATAAAATGTATATCATTGCAATTATACCGACCCGCGTAGTAAAGTTATCATGTAATTTACTGTATATCACACAATGAATGCTGTAAAGATGAAATCCAAAAAATAATGGTGGAACTGCAGATTTTTTTTGGGGGGAAGGGTTTGCAAATGTAACATGGCAGCCACCAAAATCTGTGCTCCAAAAGCCAAATAGTGCTCCCTCCCTTGTATACCCTGCCATGCGCCCAAACAGCAGTTTACACCCACATATAGGGTATTGCCGAACTTGGAAGAAATAATATAATACATTTTGGGATGCTTTTTTCTCCAGAATTCCTTGTAAAATTTAAACATTTTCAGCTCAAAAAACTGCAGATTATTGGAAAAAAGAAAATTTGTTATTTTCAAGCCTAATGTTAAAAAATTTTGAATAACACCTGTATGGTTGATATACTCATTGCACCCCTGGATTTATTCCTCAAGGGGTGTAGTTTTCCAAATTTGGTATTTTTAGGGCATTTTATTAAGTTTTAGTACCTCAGGGTGTCCACAAACCTGGAATGGTGCCTAAAATATACCCTAATGAAAATGAGACTCCAAAATCCAGTAGGTGCTACTCCTACTCCGAGGCTTGTGGTCAAGTCAAATAGCACACTAGGGTCACATATGGGATATCTAGGGAATCAATATTGAGTTGCATTTCCCTGTTATCATCTACTGTTTTCCAATGAATAATGGCTAAAAATTTAAAATAAAATAAGGACCCCTCAAAGCCACATCAGAACTGGACAGGTCCTTAAGAAAATCAGTGTTACAAATGTTCCTAAAAATGTTCAAATTTTCTACAAAATTTAAGAGCCCCTAATGTCCTAAAAATTAGATTATTTAAAAAATTATGCCAACATAAAGTAGACTTATGGTAAATATTCGTTATTTACTAATTTGCTGGGTATGACTATGTGTCGTACACGCAGAAAATTTTAAACTTTGAAAATAGCTATTTTTTTTCAAATTTACAATATTTTGATATTTTTCACAAATAAACAAGGATTGTTTCGACAACAATTAATTGCTAACTTAAAGTACAATGTGTCACGAGAAAATAATCTCAAATTCACATGAAGAGGTAAAGCCATTAAAAAGTTATTCCCAGATAAAATGACACATGTCAGATTTGAAAAAAAGGGCTTGGTCCTTAAGTCCAAAACAGGCTTAGACCTTAAAGGATTGCTTTTTATGTTAAAGATCTTGCAAAACCAAGTCTCTGTGGAATATTTTCCAATTAACAGTGTCCTACCTATTCCTAGTTATCCCCTCTTATATGGGCTGCATCAGCTCCTCAGGTCACTATGGCTACAGAACTGTTCTATCTCTCCTGATAGGCTGCCAGAGATGGTCGCTATAGCTACAGATGTGGTGTCAACAGCAGCTCATCACTGCCGGCCAGTAGTTGCCAGTAGAATCCAGTAAAGATACCACTGAATTCAAAATTGAAACCAAGAAAACAGGACAGAGGTAAGATAAATCAATGTAGTGAGACAACTCCTTTAAGGACATGCTTTACCTGAATTATCTGTGTCGTCTTCTCATCCTTCTTTAATCTTCATTTTGCATTATGTTGACTTGGCATTTTAGAGGCTTTGGAACCAATAAAAAAGACACAAAAACTCTGATTTTCAAATTACATAGATCAATCACAAAATAGACCAAAAACAAAGGTTTTTCAAAAAATTTAAAATAAGAAAAAAAAAACACCAATGAAAAAATCTTATATAAAAAAACTATACTCACACTGCACTAACCCAACCAAAAGACAAAGAAAATAACTCCTTCTACCTAAATTGGAGTAACCTCCCCAATAATTATGACCCCCATACTGGAGCCTGTCCCTTACAAGCCAACACTGTTCAATCCCTGAGTACAGGTCAAGTAGCCAATAAATGATTGAGTAATGTATTACAGATGTATATCATTTAATACATGCGTCAACTGACACTGGTGGATTAATATTAACAAAAAGGCTGTTTCATATACTAACTGACAAACGCCCATAAATTTCATTGGCTCTACATTAGTAAATCAGGGAAAAGGCCCACTTAATAATAAATGCACACAAAATAATTAACCATTCCTGGTGGACAGTAAACGCAATTTTAGTAGCAAACAGGATTATGGGGTGTATTAAAAGGGGCAGACCACACATGGAATATTGTGTACAGTTTTGGGCACCAATGCACAGGAAAGACATTGCAGAAATTGAACAGGTTCTTTGTCGGCAACAAAAATAATAAAAAGACTGGATGAACTGCAATACCCAGAAAGATTAGCAAGATTAGGGTTATTTAGTTTAGAGAAAATAAGGCTTCAAAGGGACATAATAAATATGTTTAAATATATTAAAGGTCAATATAGAGATACATCTCCCAAGATGTATTTATACCCAGGACTGTATCCAGAACAAGGGGGCATCCTCTACGTCTTGAGGAAAGAAAGTTTCTGCACAAACATAGAAACATTAACATTATTTACTGTAAGAGCACTGAGACTGTGGAAATCTCTGTCAGAGGAACTTGTCATGGTGATCAAAAGGGGTCTGGATGCATTTCTGGAGCGTGATAATATAACAAGTTATAGTGACTAGGATTCTGGAGAAAGATTGTTGATCCAGAGATTTATTCTGAATGTCAGATGGAAGTCAGGAACAATTTTTTTCCCTGAAATGAGGACAATTGGCTTCTACGTCATGGGGTTTTTTGCCTTCTTCTGAATCAACACTTTAGCACAGCAGGCTGAACTGAATGGATGTCTATTTTTTGGCTTTACAAACTATGTAACTATGTCTGTAATGTATAGAAGACAATTTAAAGAGGAAAAATCGGTCCTAAAAAATAACTTTTATTAAATATAATTTAAAATATCGTGATCTATCTCGAAGAACTCACAAAACACTGTGGGAGGCAAACAACAACCACATGGGTGGGACCAGAGTGATATACAAAACCTGGCCCTATAAACCTAACATACCCCTACCTAACTGAGAGAAATACAGGATGATCGCCCCGATAAGGGCGTTCCTGTCCGCAGCCTTACCCTAATTCAAAAACACCCTGTTATTCCTCATGGTCCCGTCCCAACATGTTTCAATCATCCATGACATCATCAGGGGACAGTCTGGAAAGATATAATTGGACCAAGTATCTGGGTATAGTAACAATTAAATGACTGCAATAATGCGAGGCACAAGAATTAGAGGGTAGATAAATACCTGATGGTAATTACTGATGCAGAGACAACATAACATGCCGTGTTTACATAACAAAAAAGGACACTACCTTACGTTTCATCTGCATAATGCCGCCTTGTAGGTTTGCAATATAAACCAGCAAGACCACCAGGCTGTGGGAAGTACAAAAACAAAAACAAAAAAGGGGATAAGATAAACAACCAACCCCAAACAAACCCCCCACCACAAAGCATACACCCATATAACTTACTATTGAGTTTCAGAACTGTAAGTCATCTCCCGCCCTGTAAGGGCATGACAGCATCGGCTGTGTGTGAGACGCCGAAAGCTGGCGGCGCGCGGAAGATAAAGGCGCGCTCACGCCGCCTCCGTGACATCACATAGTGCGCCAGCAATGGAGAACTGCGCCGAGAAAGCGTCCATAGTTACGGCGCGTGCGCAGATAAGCATTGCACCGAAATATATGCAGGACGCAACACCGGGGCAGACAGACTGAGCAGGTGATTTTAAAAAAACATGCTCGGTTAACAGCTAGTAACGACTTTTTTGGTAGGAAAAAAAATGATAATCCGTTCCATTCCCAGGGCATTGATAAAGTTATTTAGGATATTGTGCTCAAATGATCAAGTTAATTCAAAAAAGTTGTATATAAAAAGGAAAAGAAAAAAAACCCTTTTAAAAAGATAGTGCTGAAATCAACTGGTCTTTTAAAAACCCTTTTTGGTCCCTTTGTTTTTAGGGAAAATGTCCAGAAGCATTCCTTCTGAGAAATAATCTGTCAATTTTCCCCGTCTTTGAGGGGGAGGACCCATAAATCCCCCTCCATTTGAGGTTTTTTGAGTTCCCCCCATTTTGGTGTTATGACGGAGATTGGTGTGTCACGTTGATGGCGAATACCCCCAAAAATGCCCCCCAAATCCACGTCGCAGCTGCCCTTGGGGTTTTTTCCCTAAAATACTTCAATCCACTGCAGGGGTTATCAGATATGCCACATTTTGTGGTCTTCAATTAATGAAATATTTGATTGAAAAGTCTTTGCCCCTGTATCTTTGGGAGACCGTATTTGTTTTTTCCCACAAAGTCAAAAAAACGAAAAATCCCCACATCTGAAAGAACCTTTTGGGTCTGTCGCCACATTTGTTTTTGGGTTTTTACAAAGTGGCTATCCCAGACAGTCCCTCAGATTTCTTCCCCCTTTCTATATATATCGGGGGGGGGCCCCCCCCGACACAATCTACCAAATCAGGGTCCATTTCAAACATCCCAAATTTTGTTTGGGTCTGTTCACCCGAGGGGCCCTTTTGTAAAAGGTCCCAATAATGCGCGTTACTGTTCTTGTCCTGGCTAGTATGGTTTCTTGGTGTCAGAAATTAAACCCCGGTCCCTTGTCAGTGCATGTTGATATGTTTGTCTTAATGCCCTTATACGGTATTGGAAGGTCGGATGGGGAGCTAATAATACCATCTACCGAAAAAACCCCCAGCCCCAAATTCTTTTTCTGCGGGGGGAGAGCTGACCCGACACCCTGAAAAAAGGGGATCCACTGGACAGTATCTGCGTCTCGGACGTAATTTTCCTTCTGGAAGATTTTTGAAGGGGGCTAACATTTTGAGTCCGGTTTTTTACTAAGGCATCCAATCTATATTAAGATCATAAAAGTCGTTTCACTAGCTGTTAACCGAGCAGTTTTTTAAAAAACACCTTCCGTCTGTCTCCCCGGTTTGCGTCCTGCATAATTTCGGTGCAATGCTTTTGCGCACGCGCCGTAATATGGGGGCGCTTTCTGGGGCAGTTCTCCATTGCTGCGCACTATGTGATGCAGGAGGCGGCGTGAGCGCCCTTTATCTTCCCCCCGCCCGCCAGCTTTCGCCGTCTCACACACAGCGATTGTCATGCCTTACGGGCGGGGGGATGACTTTCCCGTTCTGAAAAATCAAAAGTAAGTTTATGGGTGTTTGCTTTGGGTGGGGGGGTTGTTTGGGGGGTTGGGTTTTTTATTCATCCCCTTTTTGTTTTTGTTTTTTTTTACTTCCCCCCGCCCGGGGGTCTTTCTGGTTTATTTGCAAACCTACAAGGCGGCATTTTCAATAAACGTAAGGTAGTGCCTTTTTTGTTATGTAAACACGGCTGTTATGTTGTCCTGCATCAGTAAATTTCCATCAGGTATCTATCTACCCCCCTAAATTCTTGTGCCTCCATTATTGCAGTCATTTAATTGTTCTATACCCGTTCTTGGTCCAAAATTTTATCTTTTCCCGACTTCCCCTGATGATGTCATGGATGATTGAAACATTTGGGGCGGGGGCCATGAGAAAACAGGGTTTTTTGAAAATTTGGGTAAGGCTTTTGGACGGGAAAGCCCTTATCGGGGCGATCATCCTGTATTTTCTCAGTTGGTAGGGGTATGTTAGGTTTTTGGGCCAGGTTTTGTATATCACTCTGGGCCCACCCCTGTGGTTTTTTTGCCTCCCCACGTGTTTTGTGGTTTTCGAGATAGTCCCTATTTTAAATTATATTTAAAAAAAAGTTATTTTTTGGACGATTTTCCCTTTAAAAATTGTCTTTTATAATGCTGGTCAAGAGGTTTTGGTACTATTGGTAGGGATCTACTAGGTACATTTGTTCTTATGTCTGTAATGTACCATATATTGCATTATATGATTGCTAATTCTGCTGAGTCAAAGTACTGTATGTTAATTGCACTTAATGAAATGCACCATGTGATTAAAAAATGTGACATAGTAATGATTCAGCCCCAGCAGGGGTGAGAATTAAAAAGGTTGCTCACCATGGTTTACAGAGAAAAGCTAGCTTAAAATCAATTTCTACTACAGAGTTCTAACGGGTTAAAACTTGCCATTAACTTGAATTAACAAGCCCCTGGGCTACTCATAAATGAATCACCATGGTTGAAGAGGCAGCAATCAGAGCAGAGAGAGAGCACAGAGAAGTGGTTGGTAACCTAAAGAAACTTGTGTACACACGCAGTAGATAAAATCTCTTTTATCTCCTGAACAAAACAAAATCAAAACAGCAATGTATTTGGTAATAGTTTGTATCTACATTTGCCTACTTGTTTAAATTTAATCATTGTGGTGAAAAAACTGGTTTAAGTCGTAGAGAGGGTAAATATAATATAAAATGAAAAAGGAAAAGAGCCAGAGTCACAAACAGAAATATCCAAAAAATAATTATCAATGAAAAACAGATATCTCACTAAAACTTAACTTTTACTAGAACCATAATAAAATATGAGAATAAGAATTAAAAATAAGGACTCACCAACCAGCCATGAGTAGATGTAAACATACTGCCATGTTTCTTGTTCCAAGCCAGACACAACCCTTAGTGGGAAAATCATCCCAAAGGCATACTGGCTCATTGCCCCAGAAGAACACTAATACTACACTGTTGTTGTCATCACTCCTTTTCTTGCCACCCACTGAGCAGCTCAGTTACATCTGAGCGAATTGCGTATGGATGAAATTGGATGAAATAATTAAAAAAAAAATTTGAGACAGGTGAGAATTATCCAGGAGTGTAGGGATATTTTTAGGGTGGAAAAGGTGCCAGTTCTTTGCCGGACTGTCCCTTTTGGGATGATTTTCCCGCCAAGGGTTGTGTTAGGATCTTTCCGGGTATAGGGATAGACTTTTTCCTGGATGACCGTTAACCCTCTTTTTTCTAGCCGTGAGTCCTTATTTTTTACTCTGATCTCTGATATATATATTATATATTATTATATATTATAAATATATATATATATATATATATAATAATTATATTATTATATATATATTATATATATATAGAGAGAGAGAGAGGAGAGAGAGAGAGAGAGAGAGAGGCAGCACATACTTGGACTAGCCAATAAAGAATAAAGAGAGAATAAGGGCCAAAGGGAATAAGCTAAAAAAAGTAAAAAAAGGACAAAGAAGAAAAAAGATTAGAAGAGATGAAAAAAGGGCATTGCTCACATATGTAGTGGAGACGAAGTGTGATATGCGCACACGTTTAAACAACCATAGGCATACGATTCGTAAGAAACGCCAAGACTTACCTGTTTCTAAACATTTTTCAGATTTAGGTCATACTGAACCGATCTTTAAGTTATGATCATTGATCATGTACCTATGCCCAAAAGGGGTGGGGATCGTTTAACCCTTCCAAAAAAACGTGAATTGGAATGGAATTTTCGGCTTAACACTCTTAGACCAAATGGACTTAATGTGGATTTCACTATTTCTCATAAAATGAAATAATGTATTGATTATTAAGATTTTCTGCATCTGTTGTGTAAATATGATTTATTTATGATTTTTTTTATTGATTATTATTTAATTCTTCTTTCTTTCTTTCTCTTTTTTACAGATATTATTTATTTCATTATTTTGTTGGAGGATGTACAAGGAGACCGGGACAAAAGGACTCACACAAATTTTTATATGGAAGTCCTAATACATTTGCGCTTTATTTGCCCATTATACAGTGTTTGCTTATATCTTTGAATCAGGTGTTGTAATACACCGTTTTTTCTAGGTATATGCTTCTTTACTTAATATGTGATTGCTCTGTTCATGCTATATGTATGCTGGGTTACTTAGGTGTGTGGGGCATTAGAATGAGTGCTGAAGTGCGCCATTGCCGGGTCTAGGGGGGTTAATGACTCTTGGTGGGTCGATCCACTTTGTGGAACGATCACCGGCTTAAGTCGTTTTAGCTCTGCGGCCCTCTCTCCTGTGGGATGGATCGCTGCGTGAGCCTCCCCATATTACTTATCCCGGCATAACTTGGCTCCCTTTCCTCTGTACCTTTGTGAAGCTACGATCTCCTTATAACTCTGTATATTATACTTGGCTTGTTCCAGTATCTGTCTCAGCGCGTAGTGCGCATGTGCACTGCGGTCCGGGAGACAGACACGTTTGGTAACTAAGGATTTTTCTTGACCAATCATTGTCGTGTTGTTGGGCATGCGCACTAAGTATCACAGGACACCGCGGTTTGGATCTATGTCAACAATCATGTGTGAGTCTATTTTTGTTCCCTGCCTCCTTTTTATTGCACAATTATGTAATTATATTCATTTTTGATTTGTTACACAATGTAGTCTTGGCTATGTTAGCACTATGCACTTTAAATTCTACACTGATGCATTTATCGTATGGATTAATTTACTGGATCTGTTGATGTATGCTATTATAATGAATATTATGGTGATTGATTATTATCTGTTTATTGCTAAACTTCTCTATATATATGGTTCACTATCACTTGTAAAATTGCTTTACAAAGGCTCTGCGAGAGAGCTGAAACGTCGCTTTGTGGCATGGAGGAATAAACTACTTTTTTGCCTGAACATCTTTGAGGAGTGCCGTGGATTTTTTATATATATTTTATATATATGTGTGTTAATTTCGGCTTATTCCAGTTATGTCAATTTCAGCTCAGCAGTAGAGGTGACTATGGGCTTGTGCCGACTGAGGCCCAAATGCAGGCTCCCCTTCTTTGGAGCCTCGTAAGGTATTGGTAAAACTCAGTTCAATCATAATGGGTAGCTTGTAGAATGTGAGGAGAAGTCTTCCCTGAGTATTACACTCCACAAATGGAAACCCTTAGCCTTTTGGCTGACCCCGAACCCTCACAGAAGATCTGAATTTAGAACATGGAATTGTAGGTATAGAACGTAATTGCCAGAATGTACGAAATTAGCCACTGCTGCTCCAGGCTCCCAGTAATAGATTTAAAGACTGAGGGTCACATGTATGAAAACTGTCTAGGTCTAAAACTCACTTTGTTGCCCATAGCAACTAATCAAAGCTCTCCTTTCATTTCATACAGTGTTCTGTAAAAATGGAAGAGGAGCTCTGATTGGTTCTTATGGGCAGCAAAGTGAATTTTAGACCTAGACAGTTTTCATACATGTAGCCCTGAATGTTCTACTGAAAGACATCTGTCTCCTTTCTATACAAGGTGAAACTTAATGTTTATTCAAGTGTCTAGGTCACAAGTAAAAGCTTCATTCACCTTTACCTCACCTCTTTATTCTGCATCATCATCATGGACACCTCCATTAGCATGGAGACAGGTATAAGTGGTGTGTCAAAAAGTAATTACAGAATAAAATCTACTCCCAATGGAGACCTTCTCTTCACTACCTTGGGTGTAGACATGGAGAGTACCAATAGGGCCTCAGTCAAGGCTCGATTGAGAGGTAAATATAGCATAGGACTGCCCGATTTTGAGATCACGTTGAAAGTCGTGGGCAGCTTAAACATCTTTTGATCAAAATATGTGAACCGAGAGTCTCAAAGTTTTTCATGTATGATAGATAGCATAAATGCTTCTTTAGGGATTTCCACGTAGTGTATTGCCCTTTTGCAGTAGTGTGCGCTGGTGGCGGTCTGTGTGTGTACATGTATAATTAAATGTGTGCCGCAGCCCTGCCAGTGGCACCCAGGTTTGCATACGTTTTTTCAGAAATGTTTTTGTGTGCAGAAACATAAGTTATACTTGGTGTACATTGATTTTAACCTATATGGGAAGGAAGGGGTGCTTCCATTTTGGGTTTCTGTCCCCGCCCACTCTCACAGGCTGTCATAAGAAGGGCAGCTTGCAGGTTGGGTGTTTTTTATTTTTTCTCTCTGAATAATGGAGGTCGGTTGACCCAGTGAGAGGCCTGATTGGCTCGATTGAGAGGTAAAGATAGCATAGGACTGCCCGATTTTGAGATCACGTTGAAAGTCGTGGGCAGCTTAAACATCTTTTGATCAAAATATGTGAACCGAGAGTCTCAAAGTTTTTTCATGTATGATAGATAGCATAAATGCTTCTTTAGGGATTTCCACGTAGTGTATTGCCCTTTTTGCAGTAGTGTGCCGCTGGCGGTGGTCTGTGTGTGTACATGTATAATTACATGTGTGCCGCAGCCCTGCCAGTGGCACCCAGGTTTGCATACGTTTTTTCAGAAATGTTTTTGTGTGCAGAAACATACGTTATACTTGGTGTACATTGATTTTAACCTATATGGGAAGGAAGGGGTGCTTCCATTTGGGGTTTCTGTCCCCGCCCACTCTCACAGGCTGTCATAAGAAGGGCAGCTTGCAGGTTGGGTGTTTTTTATTTTTTCTCTCTGAATAATGGAGGTCGGTTGACCCAGTGAGAGGCCTGATTGGCTCGATTGAGAGGTAAAGATAGCATAGGACTGCCCGATTTTGAGATCACGTTGAAAGTCGTGAGCAGCTTAAACATCTTTTGATCAAAATATGTGAACCGAGAGTCTCAAAGTTTTTTCATGTATATCAGTCAAGACCTTGACACTAGCTGGGACCTGTTGCCATCACCATTTGCCCCCACTGGCTGCTACTCGCTACAGATGTCTGCCATGTGTTCTATGTAGAATTGGCTTCTGGGTACCTTGTGTCCTATGCGAGAGTTATGTATGTGATGTGGGCAATATGTCAGCAATTTATGTGTAGGATGTGTGTAGCTTGTGTGCAGAGTTATTTTAGATGCACATGTTTATCTTATCGTTTTATTGCCATTAAATGTTCAGGGGCAACAACAGACTGCTTGCACAGGGGTTCTTTGCTGTTGATGTGTCAGGAAGAGTGTAATAGGATTGGTTAAAGGACAGGTCCGGGGGCCTTTACCAAGTCATGGAGGGGTGGGAACATCAGAAGGCAGGAGTAGGGCTCCTCCTGTATAAATTCCTAGATGCTTTGGACATAGCATCTATAATCATGTAAGTCGTTTCCAGCACTCGGGTTGTGTTAATTGTGTCACCTTTCCCACAGCTGCCATTCCAGTTTTGCTAGAGTTACAAACCTTCTAGACCACTATTGGTATAAGAGAGGCTATCCCCTTTTACAGCATGACCATCCTGGAGTTACTCCCAAGGTTGCACCAGCCAATTCTATGTGTTGCCACTGTACCTCCAATGGTGTCTGTGACGGCTACTGTAATGTAGTACACTGAAAATGATATGTATTCTTTATTGTCATTAAAACATCCCTTATATTGTCACTATTGCCACAGTTAAAAGACCTCCATCCCCCTTTGGGAATGGAATTTGTAGCATGGGTCTGCAGAACCTCACACCAGCCTTTTGACTATTCTAATTACTCAAATGTTTAGATAACATGGGCTTTATCCATTCTATTACGTTTTATTGCTAACGTTGTGTATGCAAGCTGTCAAGAATACTTGATGGAAGACCAGCAGCCGAATTATGAGAGAGGAGGGGAAACCTGGACAGAGATTTGGGCCTATAAAACACATGGCCAGACTCAAATCTGTGTTCATAGCCTGGGGTTCAATTTCTGATTGAGCTGTGTTCCATCTCCCTTTATCCATACCCCTTGGATCTGAAAGCTGACACATTGTAAGTGTGAAATTTTTCTAAGTTTATCCCTTTTATTTTATAACTGTTTGATGCGTATGTCATAGTCATTGTTGTTGTATTTTGTTTATGTAAACATTGTAAATCGTTCAATATTAAAGTTACCATTAATACGTTGGTTCTTGTCGCTGCATGGATCCATTACCTTGAAGAAGTGTTTTTTTTTAAAGACTGTAACTGCTGTGAGCAGTGAGGTGATCAGCAGTCCTTCTTAGCTGATCTCCTGTTTTTTGATTATTGAAGCAAGGGGGTGGCAGCGGATAACTTGGGGTGCTGGAACTGTCTTGGGGTGCGATTTATACTTGATTTGCTACCTGATTGAGAGGTGAGCACAAGTGGAAATAAATCGACTCCATTACAGTGGCCCTCAGTCACGTGCTGGTGAGTGTGTACGTGACAGCTACATCACTACCTGTTTCCAAAAAACTGTAGCCCAACCTGAGTTGCAAGCACATAACGTGCATAATCACGTTTGTGACTCCCAAAATGCAGTCCTTTTGTACAGTTTAAGTCCACACATTCTATTTATTGTTACTGCATCTCACAGGACATCAACCTGATAATAATGTTGCAACATAAACTACTTATCTCCTGGCACTAACATTGTGACTAGAGATGGGGGAATTTCTCAAAAATTCGTTTCGAGACGAATTTATTTGTGATGAATTGCATTAAAAAACAGCTATTTCCTGGCTGCAGAGAGCCTGTAGGGTGTTGTGGAACATTGTGCCATGCTCAAATATACATAGGGAGCGTGGTCTTCATACAATGCTGTGTTTCAGTATGACACACAGATGACAGCCGCCGCTATTAGGATCGCTTCCCACTTTACTTCTCTGAGCAGTAACAGGGGCAAAACTGACCAAATAACTGAAGTGGGAATGCAGCTTGACAAGGTAATGTCAGCGGCAGCTGGAAAGAACCGAGCTGAGGACCAAGATCCTACTATAGCGACAAGCAGTGCACTCCTTTTACACCGACATCAGATGATTCCACAGATTATGACAAAACCTGCTCTGTTAAACTCTGATACATGTAGAGCCCCCCAAAAGAGTGGAGAAGGTGTCGTCAGTAATTTTGCGTTGACATCACTGATCATGTTGCCCTTCCTTTCATCCGTCAGTGTCCGCTTTCAATCGGTCAATAATCCATCAGCATTGCTAAACCCAAAAAGAAACAGGAGTTGATCCAAAACAGAGATGACCAGTAAATGAGATATTTGCATGTCTTCTGTGTTCTGTATCTACTCCTGCTTTTGGCTACCTAATCATCAGACAATCTTGATCCTTTTCATTCCTTCTGACAGATTAAAAGAAGGCGAAAACCAAACATAGTGGTGACATCATAGAGTGGTGGACGGTGGAAACAGCATTAGGAAACCACAGGGGGTTCCAGTGATACAGTGGTCAGTTGGCAGCAGCATGAGTAGACCACAGAGTGGCACAATGACAGAGTGTGGAGGTGACAGAATCATCCCTAGACCACAGAGTGGCAAATGACAGGTTGAAAAGGTGGCAGCAACATCAGTAGGCCACAGAGTGGCACAATTACAGAGTGAGAAGGTGTCAGCAACATCAGTAGGCCACAGAGTGGCACAATGACAGGTTGAGAGGGTGGTGGCAACATCAGTAGGCCACAGAGTGGCACAATGACAGAGTGTGGAGGTGGCAGCAACATCACTAGACCACAGAGTGGCACAATGACACGGTCGAGAAGGTGGCAGCAACATCAGTAGGCCACAGAGTGACACAACCACAGAGTGTGGAGGTGGCAGCAACATCACTAGACCACACAGTGGCAAAATGACAAGTTGAGAAGGGGGCAGCAACATCAGTAGGCCACAGAGTGACACAATAACACAGCGTGGAGGTGGCAGCAGCATAAGTAGGCCACAGATTGACAATAACACAGTGTGGAGGTGGGTGGCAACACCAGTCCCTGGTAAAGATGGTGGGTGGCAGATGGAGCAGCTGGCGCAGATGTGTGGATCAGGCGGGGTGGCAGCATCAGAATAGTAGTGGGCGGTAGTTTGAATTTCCCGACTCATTTCTCAAAGTTTTGGTGAGGCATCATGGCTGATCTAATCTGATGCATAAGGCATTGGTGTGTGGAAATCCTGGCCAATCCACGCCTGATTCATCTTGACAAAGGTGAGTCCCTCCACATTTCGGGTGGACAAGCTAATTCTCCTTGGGGTAACTATGGCCCCCACAGCACTAAACACCCGCTCTGATGCCAAACTTCTGGCCGGGCAGGACAGCTTCTCCACTGCAAACTCGCCAAGTTGCGGCCACACATCCAGTTTGGCTGCCCAGTAGTCCAGCGGATCCAAGAAGGCCACCACCTGTTGGTTCAGGGTCTGCTCCTAGTCCTGCTGCTGTTTCTGCAAGTGAGTACTCTCCTCACTAGGCGGGTGAAGGAAGCTGCTCATCAATGGTCACACCTGTCAGAGGATGGAAGATGGCGCGGATAGGCAGCGGCCAACTGACTACATAGGATTTCTCTATAGTATGTGAGTTTCTCCTCCCTCTCAGCAGGTGGAAAAAAGGCTCCCATTTTGGAGCGGTAGCGAGGGTCCAAGAGGGTGGAGAGCCAGAAGTCATCCCACTGCCGCATGGTGAATATTCGGCTTTCACTAGCCAGGCAAATCAGCATGCTGCCGGCCATCTGCGCAAGTGACTCTGAGGGACTCCCTGCCTCCATCTCCATAGTGTACTGCCACGGTGTGTCTGTGTTATCTGCCTCGTCTTCATCATCTCCTTCAACCTCCGTGGGCTGCTCCTTTTCATCCTCTCCTGTCACCTGAGTAGAAAAACCACATGAGTAGAAAAGGACATGTACTCTCCCTGATCGTAGTTACAGCTCCACATGTCCGCGCTGCCATGCACCTTGGAAGACACTGATAGGCTCAAGGACTGGCCCACCTTCTGTTCTACATATTTGAGCAGGGCCGGTACTGCCTTTTTCGAAAATAAATGATGGCTTGGGACTCTCCACCTCGGCTCGGCACAAGCCATTAGTTCTCTGAACGGTGCAGAGTCCACCATTTGGAAATGGAGGGACTGCAGTACCAACAAATTAGACAGGAGCATAGTTAGCTTCTGCACCTTAGGATGGTAGGACATATACTACTGTCTCTTGGCAATCGCCCCGGTGAACTACTACTGGCGCCATGAGTGGCGAGGAGCAGGAGCATCTGGACTGGTAGATGATGGGAAAGACAAACAGCTCCCTTCAGCAGAGGTGGTGGAGCCTTGACTGGCTGAAATGGCATGCGTGCCATTGGGTGCTGCTGCTGTTGCTGTGGAGGAATGGACCACCACATGTGAGACACGTTGCTACCAGGCCACTGGATGGTGACGCTGCATGTGATGACGCAGGGCTGTGGTGCCAACGTTAGCTCCCTGGCCATGCTTCACTTTCTGCCCACAGATTCTACATATACACACGTTTGGCTCCTCCGGTGTCTTAGCAAAAAACTGCCACACAGCCGAGTAGGTGATTTTACTGCCAACGCTCCGCATTGAGTGACTACTACCGCTGCAGCCTCGGTGAGCCCCTGTGCCGCTACTTTCTTTGACCTGCGAAGAAGGTTTTCTACCCCGTGGCCGTTTGGCTCGCGACCTCGCACTGCTGCCACCCTGCTGATTCTCGAACACACTACCGACTTGCTATGGGCGCTGCTGCCTGACGCGCAAGCTGACACCTTCTTCACCTGGCTCCCAAGTGCGATCGGCTACATTGTCATCGATGTATATTTGCCCGTCACTGCTATTCTCCTTAACGGTCTCTGTATGCAGAGCCTGACTGCTAGTAACATAAACTTCCATGCCACTCTCCACATCAATACTTTCCCACCTACTGCAAGAAGCAGCGGATGTCTGCCCCACCTCTTCGCTGCCAAGTAGCTGCTGATTGTCCTCAAAGGGTTCTTCCTCGCTGTATAGTGGCACTGAGCCCAGACCACATAGTAGTTCTCTGGCTGAGGGAACCGGGACGGAGGCGGGTTGAGGACAGGTGAGGGCCGCTGACCCTGTTCTCGGGCCATGCCAACTAAGGGTTGTGTCTAACGAACCCACCAACTCTTGGCTGGGGTTGTCAGATGTCATCTGGGAGGAAGTTGATGACCTTGTCAACCAATCAAGAAACATTGGGTTGCTTTTCAACACACGGCCGCTAGATGACACCGGCAGTTCTGGCCTCACCAAGTCACCCCTGCTGCGACATCCCCTTACTGTGCTGTGCTGTGACCTGTGCCTGCTCCTGGAACGTTTGTGCCACTGCCACTCGCATGTGAAGGGCCTACCAACTCTCTGTCTGGCATACTGTTTGATCAAAAGTTTACAGACTCTGTTTAATGAAGATGTCTTTATATGATAAACACACACCTTGTATTTTACTCCAAATTACCCCACAAACAAAAGGCTTAATTAACCCTTGGGTATGAAATACCCTACAGAAAAACACAAATGGAATTTAGGAATATATGGAGAAAAAAAATACACACACTCTGTATTTTACTCCAAATTACCCCAAAAACAAGAGGTTAAATTAACCCTTTGGTATGAAATACCCTACAGAAAAAAAACAGATGGATAAATTACGGCATTTGGGGCATAAAAAATACAAACACCCTGTAATTTATCACAAATTTACTTCACCCAATCAGAGGCAAAATTTTAACCTTGTATATGAAATACCCTACAGAAAAAACAGAAGGAGTACACCCACCCCGTGCTTTAGGGAGAATACCCCACAAACTAAAACAAAAAAATAACGCTGGTTGAGTAACAAGTGTGTAGATGACACACACTTGTGAAGGTCTTTCACCCCAGTAGCTGAGAAAACAAGTTTGGTTTATAAAGAGTGCGATATAGTACAGCAGCAGCCAGATGCTTATTGACAGGAGTAACAGTGAGAAGTGTGAGAATTTAAGATGGTGTCTGTATTTATAGGGAGCCACAGAAGCCCGCTGGTTGCTGATTGGCTTCATGTCTGCACATGTCATTGAGGGTGTTCCTTTCTTCCTCTCAGAGTTATCTGCCCCATGTAATGCCATGTGCTTGTGACCATTTTAGAAAAAAAAGACGATTCGTTCCCGTGAAGTACTATAAACTTCGACTTCGTGCAGAACCAAAGTTTTCCTGAAATTCTAAATGAATTCCACTTCGTTAGAATCGATTCGCCCATCTCTAATTGTGACACTGAGTTTGGGGAACCCTCTCCCTGTTAGTTTCTTTCCTGTGTATCAGGATTAGACCTCACCTAGTGGATCTCCTTCTCTCTCTCTCGGAAGATTAAAGTCTACAGTCACCTGCCTTTATTGAGCTCAATTTTCTAGGGCCCCCTTAGCTTCAGACAAACTCATTTGGCACTGGCCAAACTCAAACTCCAGACACATCCCACTTTTCAGCTGACACACGACTGCTATAAAATTGTAGTTCAGCAGTATCACTGCTCTGATACTCCTGCATTGTCACTCTTTTTACTCACCTCAAAGTGGCAGCATTTATATGACTTCCCTTAGGCCTCACTGTTACAAATGTGTCAGTAGACTGACTCCCCAGGCACTCCATGTGATCTCAACCACACTGCTAACTAATTTCCTCTATACATATTCTATATAGATCTGTCACAAAATGGCCATCTTAAAAAAATTGATTTTTGGATACTCTGTTGGGAGATGTGTATGCTATATTTCCTGATATGGACAACCAGTGGTCGTGATGTGAATTACAGCCTCTTAAGTGTTTTGTGTCTCACAATAATGTATTGAATTTCTATTGTGATTAAATGGAATCCTTAAAAATATTTCAGAAGCAGTAACAGTGAATGGTCATAGTCTATGGTGCTAGAGTGGCATTGAGTGTTAGCCAATAACTTGCAGGCATACATTAAATTCATTGCATACCATAAGCCATATTACAACACAATCTACAAAACATAACAATATAACTTTGTATGGGGGCAAATGTAGACCTTCTGCAGTTCATCATCCTTATCTAGACAAAGCAGGCCCAGTACATTGGTAACAAAGCTCAAACAAAATTTAGGGAAACATAGGGCAGCACAACAGGAGCAAGCAAGCACAATATCAGAAATAGTAGCACAATCAATATGGAAAATCTTGAAAAAGCCTTAATGAAGGTCTTGGCCAAATGTAAAACAAAGATAAAGCAAAAGACTACAATTGGAGAAAATAAATGGCAAATTTGACTTTTGTTATGCGATCCTTTGAAACTGAAAGGGGTTTTGCCAGGCAGTGAGTCCCTTACCTCTTATCAGCTCAGGGGAGAATATAAACAAAGCATGCTGAGTCAGGAACGGCAGCAGGTGTGAGAGAGAGGGGGTGAGCAGAGAGCAAGGAAGCAGGGAGCGTCTCAAAAGTTTACTCGAATAATAAGATTACAATAGTGGATTCTCTATACAGCAGACAGACACATACACTGCACTTTATCCCCAGCCTCTTGCAAGCTCCTTCATGTTCCCTGTCATCAGATAAGAAGTGCAAACACGCAAGCGTGGCCAGATCAGCTCCCTGTCAGCTCCTGATCGTATCTAATGTAAACTTTCAGGAAACTAAGGGGGACTGAGCAATGCTGTAGCTCTCACAGGCTTCACTTTTTTTAATCACATATGTTTAGAAAAGTGATTAAATACCCATTTTGGAGGATCCCACGTCAACATTACATTGTGGCTAAACCCCTGTAATCAGCTTTAAAGAAAGCCTCTAGAAACATCCACAATAGAGAAACTGGTTATCTAGGTGTTATCTACTCTTATTTGCAACTTTACAGCACTAATTAAAGTATACTCTGCTTGAAGACTGTGACAAAAATATGCTCTTTTTTTCATGCTATAGCCATCCTGAAGCAGCGTCATACCAACCAAGCAAAGTCCCTTTTTTATAGTTAAATCTTGTTCCATACCTATAGGATGGCAGAATGTCTTACAGACATTATTATGCAAGTTCTCCACTCTCATTAATATAGGGTTTACTACTTCTTTAAGTTTGCTATTGCTACACTCACCTATTATTTGAATGGTATATTAATCATTGGTTTAGAGCTCTGCTGCTCCTGTGTGGAGAGTGAATTAATATTGACTACGTGCCTTGTCGTGGGTGGAGAGCAGACAACAAGATTAGTCTAGCATGGCTCATAACACAGAGTTACACACACATATATCCTAACAGGCTGGTAATTGTAAAGTTTAAATGAGATTAAGAGGAGATTGTTTGCTCATTTCTGTATTCTCATTATAACCATTGTCATGACATTTAATTTATGTAGTTCTCCTTTCCCTGCTTGTCAGAAGTAGCCAAGGCTTTGAAATGTATCACCCGGTGTGCAGGGAGAAATTAGAACAGTTAACTGTAAGTCTTTGACTTTTTCATTATGGAACATGATTGACTTTTCTCTACTGGTCTTGTTAGCCTTGTTTACCAAAGGCAATTTCAGATTGGGTTTTCTGTGTATATGGAAATTACAAATAGAATTAGGCAGATTGCAGCAAAAAAAAAATGTTTCTACTAAAATATAAAGTAATACTATATTGCATTATATGGCTGTGCTCAAAAAGGAAATTAATATAATCTTTTATTTTACTGATTTACTCTGCATAGTATTGATTTTCCCAGCTCTGTGCTCTGTACACATGCTGTAACATTTAAACAGTGCTAGACTCTACAGAGGTGTATGTGATAGCTAGTGCCAAACAAAAGAAAATCTTCATATTCAATTTCGAAATAAAGGATTCATGTATGTTTACAATACTTAACAGCTTAGCACACACATAGGGCACTACCTTACATCTTTAATGGGTATTCTCACCACATTTATTAGCTTTAAACATGTAGGCAAAGGTAAATTAAGATTGTTACTTCATACATTGCTGTTCTGATTTTGCTTCCTTTCAAAGTTAGAGCAGTTCTTATCTCCTATATGTTTTAAGCCAATGTGCTGAAATGGCTACATTATAGCTGCACGTATTTATACAGATTTATATAAATAACAAATGACAATCGCAGTCCAAGCAGCCATATATTCAAATCCTCAAAATATATAAATGTGTCACCAACATCAAATCATCAGTTATCAGACACAATAAAAATGATTACAGCAGGTTAAACTCACCTGTATCAGGCTAAACAGTCTTTCCATGGATTCTTTGTAGATAATCCTAGATAGAAATAATGCTACCTGGTCCTAATTTCTAATCCAGTACGAGTACAAGCATGCCGGCTGGTAGTGCTCACGTCTTCGTCTGGCAAGCCTAGCGGTGACGTCACCGCTGAGACGGAGTCCTCAAACTACCAAACTAAAGTCCTCAGACTCCCTCATCGACCCCGATAGGACACAATATCTGTCGGAATGCCCTAAGTGCAAATTGGACAAGGCGGATTTGCTCCATTGCCTTTGGGCATGCCCAGAGGTAGAGAGGGTTTGGAACAAAGTTTTGGTCATGATCAAAAACATCTGGGATATTGACATTCCTAAAACTCCCGAGAGCCTTCTTTTTCATTACATAGCTACCAGGTCTAACTCTGAGGGAGGGGGGGAGTCTTTAATGTCTGATAAAGGGCTTCATGTAATGCTTCTGGCAGTTAAACGCTGCATTCTGAGACATTGGATCAAGCCATCGGTTCCAGACGAGGCGGAGATTGTTGAGTGTTTAAGGGGAATGTTCCTTATAGAAAAATTAGATGCAGAAAGAGATAAAGACAAATGTTCCAGAGCGTTCTTTAAAAAATGGAAACCTTATATTTCCAGCACATTTACCGCAGCTGAAATTAAGGAAGTAATGGAGCCTTTCAAATATACTGATTATTACCTCAAAGAACGGTTGAAGGGTAACTTGGGTAACCTAGGTATTGATGTCTAGAGGATTTGGGAGCCGGTTGGGAACCTGTTGGGGGGGGGGGGCAGAGGGTTTAGTTTAAGGGGTGAAAACTGGAAAATCCAGAAGTGCTTGTTGGGACCAGGAATATGTGTGCAATGAACACTGTTTCGAGATGTAATATATTGTACCCAATGACAGACATGTATAATGTACTGCTATGTTAAGAATTTGTTTTGATGCTTCTGTACAATAAAATTTCTTTAAAAAAAAAAACTACCAAACTACCGACACATTTCGGAACAGGAGTGCTCCATTGCTAGGGTTAAGCTTAGTAGCATAGTCAGACTACTTATAGTCCACTGAACTAATTATTAGGGAAACCATATGAGAAACTAACAGAGAGGTTGCATCATATACTAAACACCCTAATAGTCTAAATAAAAAGACTTTAAATTATCAACAACATAAAACTACCTAAAGTATATCTTTAATAAATAAATCCACTAACAACAATAAAGTATTGATATAAAAGTAGTATGGGCTAAAATGCAAAAAGTTCCACTTCTGAATTAAGACCATTTGGACAATAGTATTTAAATTAAAAATCCACTTTGTCTCAATATGGGACATTTTCCCAATATTATCTCCTTTTCTCCAATCAGTTTTAATTTTTTCAATGCTGAAAAAGGACGTATAAAGGAGTTCTCCTTTATGCACAGTTGAAAAATGTTTTGAGAGTGGGTGTCCTAAAAAGCTCCTTTTAATATTATAAAAATGTTCATGTAGTCGGATGTGAAGGGACCTCTTTGTGCGGCCTACATACATCATCTTACATGAGCAACGTATAACATAAATCACCCCTTTAGTGATAACATTTTTTACTTTAAACATTACACTACTCTCTGTATAAAAAAGTGCAAAGTTTTAATATTGTTTTTACTATGTCCACATGCATAGGATTTTTTACAGGGAAAAAAAAACCTGATTCTTCAACCAAATGAACATTTCATCTGGGAAGTTTTTGATATTTTTAATAGTTGGAGCTAAAATGTTAACCAAATGATTAGCTTTCTAAAAGGAAACCCAGGCTGGTCATAAAAAATAGGCCTATATATTTATCTTGTTTAAAGGGGTTTTCTTGCTACGAAGATCATAGTTGAAAATGAGGGGACCAAAAATCTAAGCATGTCTGTCCTTGGTTACCATATGCAACGTACTGTGGTTTAGGAGAATGGGCTGTTTGTTTAGTGCTTGGGAACAAAGTGAGAGATCCAGTCGGGCTAGGCCCAGATCCCGTCCCCAGTCGTGATCGGAAACTCGCATCCGAGGGAGATGCAAGACAGAGGTGGCGAACAGGAGCATGCAGGGACGAGAGAGAGGTTTGTCACTGACAGCAAGCAGTGGTAGGTGCGACGTATGCGTGCAGGCTGAGGTTTGTCACTGACGGCAAGCAGTGGTAGGTGCAACGAATGCGTGTGGGGTAAGGTTTGTCACTGACAGCAAGCAGTGGTAGGTGCAACGCATGTGTGCAGGGTCAGGTTTTTCACTGACAGCAAGCAGTGGTAGGTGCGACATATGCGTGTGGGGTGAGGTTTTTCACTGAAAACAATCAGAGGTCCTGCAGCAGAGAGAGAGATCATGTGCAGTCCCATGTAAATACAAATAGATAAAGCGTATAGTTTTGTTCTGCAGATATGTAGAGGTCAGAGGTGTAATAATCTGCAGGATATATCACTGTGTGTGAGAGACAGAGAAAAAAAATCACCCATCTTTTCCAGAGTTCTGAATGTCAAATGCCCATTCTAATTACAAAGTATGTAGAGTGAGCGACAAATGTAGATATACACTATGAAGTTACACTTAGCTTTTCACTTCCAACGACAGCTGAGAACCTTTCCCTTCCCCCGGCTCACACAGAATTAATTCTCACGTGCACGCCCCTGCATTTCATAAGCTCTGCTTAGCAACCAGTATAAACGGCTGCCAAATGGTGAAACGAGACGACCTTTTAAGTATCGGCCAATATTTTTTAAAAGCTTTTTTAATTAAATCACTATGTGAGTGATACTGCATAATAACAGGTACTTAAGCTATTTGCTCCTCTATTGGGAGAATCGTTTCTTCCTTGTTTTTCTTCCTATATAGTAAATCTACTCTGGATATATCTCTGACCTCTTTTTCTGCTTTCTGTAATGCTTCCTGGTTATAACCTCTTCACATAAATTGGCCTATCAGATGATCCGCTTTATCTTCATATTTCTCTATTTGTGTACAATTGCGTTTTACCCGCATTCATTGACTTTTTGGCATGTTGAGCCACCATTTCGGAAGATGGCAGATAGATAGAGCTAGGCTGTGGAATGAAGCTGTTTGTATCTGTTGTTTTGTGAAAACTTTTTGCCTGAATGGTATTATTTTCAATATAAATGGTAATGTCTAAAAAAATCAATGGAGGTTTGATTCACTACTGAATACAATTTTAGAAAAAAAAGAATTATTATTAATTTCTCCCAAAATTTGTTGAGAGAACTTCTGACCCTTGCCAAATAAATAACACATTATCAATGAATCTCTTCCATAAAATTATATTACTCCATAATTGTTCATTTGGAAAGATAACTAAATACTTCCATCCCCCCTACATTTAAGTATGCATAGCTTGGGGCAAACTCGATAACATTACTTCAATACAGTATTATCTACAAATAATCCATGGAAAGACTGTTTAGCCTGATATAGGTGAGTTTAATCCGTTGCAATTATTATTATTGTGTCTGGTAACTGATGATTTGATGTTGGTGACAGATTTATATCCGTTCAGGATTTGAATACACGGCTGCTTGCACTGTGTTTGTCATTTGTTATTTATATAAATCTGTATAAATACATGCAGCTTTAATGTATTCGTTTCAGCGCAGTGTTAAAAATCATATATTTTATTTCTTTTTGTGCTTCTCTTGAACTAATTAAGGGTTTTTGTGCACTTTAACCCTGTATACCCCGCTGCATCGACATTTGCTTTGGTTTCTATTTGGAAGTTCTTTTCTCCTGCTTGTTTTTTGAAGTATATCTCTTATATCCCTGGCTGGAATGGACAGATCACTTTCCGCTGTGGCTTATCAGCAGTGCAGGATCTTATTTATCCTTCTTACTAACAAACTTAAACCCTTTAGAGTTCTGTAGCTTTTCTGCTGTTTAAACCCCTTCATCGCCAATTTCCCTCTAACAGGCTCAGTAAGGAATAGCAGAGTTGATATGCCAATCATTGCTGTAGAACCACCCACAGCCTGAATAGCAAGCGAGAGCCTGAAGCTGGCTGTGAAGAGTACGCTTTGTGAAACAACATGGTGAGAATACCTCTTTAATCCTATTTATTCTCTAAGGACAAATAATGTTTGCAACATATCATTCATTTAGTTATATCACTGTCTCCAGCTTTCTCTCACTAGTCATGCTTACCTACTTTGATCGTTTACTCTGGTGTTATCTAGGGATTGATACTTTTTAACCCTGTGATATCTAGCAACCTCTAGTTTGAAACAATAGCTAAACACATTTTTTTTTATTTTTTAGTAAATTTTGATTTTTGTGTCAGGAGTGATTAAGTATTTAATCTTTTAACCCCTTAACGACCGCGCACCGTCTTTTGACGGCGGCCGGTGCGGGTCGTTCGTCTGCAGCGTCGTCTTTTGTCGTCGCTGCAGACATTGGGGTTTGCGGCGCCCGGCACCGCAGCTGCGCTAGGATCGGGGCTGAACTACACAGCCCCGATCCTAGAGCAACTCCTGCAGGCATCGGGGAGCGGAGGAAACCTCCGCAACCCGATGCTTTAACCCTTTGATTGCGGCGGTGCGTTACCGCAGCGCAATCCAAGGGATCCCCTGCTCTGTCGGGTGAGCGGAACGCCCGGTCACCCGACAGAGCTCAGGGACCGGCTGCACAGTCAGCTCTGGGGACCTAGCATGGCCCCAGAGTTGTCTGTGTAAGAAGCCAGTGATTAGGATGCACTGTGTGCTGTCCTAATCACTGCCTGTGTCAGACTGACACAGATTAGCATGTATTAGCATATATGAATATGCTAATACATTACTAAGTGTAAAAAAAAAAAATTAAAAAAAATGTTAAACAGTTCTCCCTTCATGGGAGTCAAAAAAAGTACAAAAAAAACATAAAAAGTGTAAAAAAAAGAATAAAAAAAATAAATAATAAAATAAAAATAACTATTTAATAAAAAATAATTGTACATAAATTACACGCACAAAAAAACCTACACATATTTGGTATCCACATGACCGTAATAACCTGTAGAATTAATCTAACAAGTTATTAAGTGTGAAATGTGAATGGTGTAAAAAAAAAATTAAAAAAACAAAAAAAATTTTGTAAAAAAATAAAAAAAAATACTGCAATTATTTATAAGTGTACTTAAACTATTCCCTTATAAAGTACAACTTGTCTCGAATAAAACGAGGCCTCATCCAACTGCGTCATTGAAAAAATAAAAAAGTTACAACTGTTTAAACGCAAGGAGGCCAAAACTAAAAAAATGTTCTGGTCATTAACTACTTTTCAGGCGTTCGGCTTAAGAGGTTAAAGACATAGCTATGACAGTGCACATTTCCTTCCCTTCTTTATATTGCTCCATTCCAAAAGCATTCACTTTTTAATTTTTTTTTGGTTGCATAGCTGTACGATCTGCTGATGTTGTGCACAGTTAGATGGATCATATGACTCCATTGGGCTAAATTTTCTATGCTACCTTGCTGTCAGCAACCTCCCTCTGTGCTGGTCAGGTTCAAACTTCATCTTTCCTTGACACACTCTGTCCTCCTGTGAACACTGTTATGTCACTTTAGCTCTGCAGTACTATTGCTCTGAGACTCCTGCACCCTTTCGACTTGCTCACCTCAAGAGGGTACCAGAACAAAACATTAATATGGCAAAGTTTAATTTGACAGGGATATCATGACTTAACTGTTAACTGTTAACTGTTAACTGTTCTTAGAACACAAAAATAGCTATTGAGAAGCTTTCAAAAACTTGAGATAATTTTGAATCATTTATCTTTGGTACGTCAGGATCTATAGGTCCCCTTCAGTGGGCTTCACTATCACTCTATTTTCACAGTATACACAGATGCTATTCAACTAACTCCCCAGGCACTTCATGTGGGCTCAATCACACTGCTAACTTTTCTCTTTTTTTTCAACATAGCCTATGATGGCTTGCTTTCCTGCAAGAATTGTATTTTGTAATGGCAACAACTCGGGTTACATATATGTATGACTTCCTATAGCTTGCTTTCAAAAAGGGCTTTCTTCTTATCAATCGGCCAGATATGTAGAGTTTATGACTATTAGATTTTCTGTGGACAGATTCTCCCACCTGAGCTGTGTATCTCTGCTGCTCTTTCAGAGTGATCCTGGACCTCTTGGCTACTTCTCTAACTACTGCTCTTCTTGTCTGGGCTACCACAACATAAAATGGATGTAGCTGTTAATCCTAATGGGCCAGTAAACTGTGTCTGCTTTTTCTCTATAAGGAGATAGCCTTTGGTTTCTTGCCTCACCGCTAAATCTCCTAATCCAATGGTTGTTTTAGGTCCTAGATAGGAAGATGTGCTAGCTGCACATTGTGGTAGTGGAGAAAGATAAGTTTATTTCTTTTTTTTAATTGGCATTGATACAAAGGAAGCACTATTAATAAGAGTTTAAACACAACTAGGCAGGCTAACACTATGGAGGGAGAACATTACTACTCTATGGGGTCACAAAGGTGGACAACTACTGTGTGGACTTTGGCAGAACTTTAGACATATATTTAGGTCTCCAGTTCTGTTGCTAGAACAATTCAGGAAAACTTCTGCAAGTGTTGTAAAAAATTACATGTATTTATTCATTGACAAAGAGCTCTGCACCATTTTAAAGGTCATGTCCTCACTAATTGAGGATTAATTCATTATAAAAAGTAGTAAGCTTTATTTTTATCCTATAAAACATATTGACGCCCTGTTATTTTATATCAGAAAAGATGTGTTAAATAAAAATTGTGGACTGAATGTAATTATTTTTACTTCAGTATATGTAATATTCACAATACAATTTACCGGTTTGATCACTAGGTAATGCTGATACTAGTGAAGCTAATGAAGCTAATATTAGCTCATGTTTATTTTATTTTACTAGAAAGACAGGTTTTGCTTCTTTTTCTACAGTGACAGATTCATTGCTTTGGGAAACACTGAGAGATAGAACTGAGCTTCCTGCTTGTCTACCTCCCAAGTGTTCCTAACTTGAGACAATAGTGTTTTGCTACAGCAAGCTAAACATGAATTGGTAAATTAAAAACTAATCCATTTATCCTCCCAACGTATTTTGCCACAAACAGTGGCATTTTCTTGGAGAAATGTCTGTTATGAATGACAGCTGTAGCTGATTTGGTGCATCCTCAGGTTCTGAAGATACATTTTCTGTTACCAAGTATTGTAATACCCACAGATCAACTAAAACAAAATCTATAAATAGTCATAATAGGTTTTGTCAAGCAAAAATGTCTGTTACTTAAAAAAATGCTGGTCTATAAAAAAGAATAATTCTGGAAGCGAGTCATCATGTCAAGCAAAAGAATAGTCAAGCTTCAAGATTTACTACTTGAACTTTTCAACCTTTCACCACATTTCAGGCTTCAAACATAAAGATATAAAATTTAAATTTTTTTGTGAAGAATCAACAACAAGTGGGACACAATTGTGAAGTGGAACTGTCACGGCACACGTTGTTCCCGTAGAGGAGCAATGCGCTACAGGGGTTAATACCTCTACCCGGATGACACACCCAGGGAGAAGCCTGGCTGATGAGCATAGGATTGACAGCCCAGGTTCGAATCAGGTCAGAGGGTGTGTCTCACAGGCCAACAGAGATGCCCAGAGGCCGCACCAATCAGCTGCTGGGGTGGTGTCCGGGTGCCTTATTTACACCTGCTCAGTGTGTTCAACCTTTGCCTGTGAAAGGTTCTCCCTAGTCCTTCTCCTGGTTTCCTGTTTGTTGTTACTCCTGATTTCCTGACTCCGGCTTGCTCCTAGACTCCGTTTCTGTCCTACATTTTTGTACCACATTACCGCCAGTGTTTTGACCCTTGGCTTGGCTTCCATTATTTTCTTGGTTTCGATTTTTGGCTTTGACGTACACGTACCGTTATCGACCTGGACTGTTGACTTCGCGTTCCTCTGACGGCCCTACACGTAGTAGCGTAAGGCTTGTCATCCAGTTGGGGTCTGCCATTTAGGGCAGCACGCCAAGTAGGCAGGGACAGTGGGCTGGGTGGCAGTCAGGGCCCATTGCACCTCCTCTAATGTGACATTTTAACAGGCTATACATTACTACTTCCCAGATACCATGAACCCCATGACTGCACTGGTGGAGCAGATGCAGCAGCAGGAGACTAAGGGTGCCGCAGCAGGAGACCTCCCTGGGTACCTCCCAGGATGGGAGTTCCCCAACACCATTGCCCCCTTTTGTGGAACCCCCCATCCAGATACCTGATAGGTTTTCAGGTGACAGGAGGGCCTGTCTTTCAAGGAAGGCTGTCGCTTGTATTTTCGACTCCGCCAACGTACCTCAGGTAATGAGGAACAGAGAGTGGGAATTGTCATGTCCCTTCTCCAAAGGTCCCCCCAGGAGTGGGCATTCTCACTACCCCCAGATTCACCCGAATTGTCTTCGGTGGACAGATTTTTTGTCTCCTTCGGACTCCTCTTCGACGACCCTGGTAGGGTGACGGTGGCCGAGACACAACTCACCATCTTAAGGTAGGATAAGCGGATGGTAGAGGAGTATGCTTCTGAATTTCGCCGCTGGTGCGTTCCGTCAGCTCTCAGGTGCCAGTTCAAAGTGGGATTGGCCGACCATGGTAAGGACATGTTGGTGGCTTACCCTACCCCGGGCACTCTAGATGATGCAATTGCTTTGGCGGTCGGCTGGACAGACGCTTTAGGGAGAGACGTCGGGAACAGACCCTTTCTCCACTG
This sequence comes from Phyllomedusa bahiana, assembly GCA_025379985.1. NCBI lineage: Eukaryota > Metazoa > Chordata > Amphibia > Anura > Hylidae > Phyllomedusa > Phyllomedusa bahiana. Next base: position 50,698 of record JAODAL010011395.1, read on the forward strand.
CCCCGCTTTACGCCACTTCCCCGTTCTGCTACCACCCCAGAACCTGCTAGAGCGACGATACCCCCGGAGGAGCCTATGCAGGTAGGGGCCTCTTCTATGAGTGCTGCCAGTGACCGAAGGACCTCACGTCACACCCTGGGACTGTGTTTCTTCTGTGGCGGAGAAGGTCACATCCGTGAGTGTCCCAGAAAGAAGCCGTGGCCGGAAAATTCCAGCACCTAGGTGACTCACGGGAAGGTCACCTAGGTAAGCAGGTATTCCCTATTGTGTAAAAGAAATTGTTGCTTCCAGTAAAAATTTCATATTTTTCCATGTGTGATTCTGTGAGCGCATTTGTGGATTCAGGATCAGTCTCCAATTTCGTGGACGCTTCATTCATTCATTAAGCGTCTGGGCCTTCCCTGGAGGCCTTCATTGGATTCCCTGCAGGTTGTGGCTATTGATTCCACCGCGTTGGTCAAGGGCAATATCCAGTATTGCACCCCAGAGCTTGAGATGACACGGTTGGAAGTAATGGATCCTCTGGACCACCGCAAGCGACGGCGTAAGCCATGCCAGGGAGTGGAATCTAAGTAGGTCCCGGTTTTCACCAGAGCCCGCCGCAAAGCGGGATGGACTTGCTACCAGGTTGCTACCCCTGACGTGACTTTCTTGCAGAGGCAGCCGAGATGTAGCGTGGTACAAAATCGGAAGGCAGGCTCATAGTCGGGGACAAGCAGAAGGTCAGGACAGGCGGCAAAGGTTCGTGGTCGTGGACAGGCAGGAAGGTCAGGGCAGGCGGTAAAATTCGTTGTCAAGAGACGGAGGCAAACGGTACAATACACGGCTATTCAGAACAAAGCTTCAGGAACACTTTCTCTATAGGCAAAGGGCACTCAAGATCCGGCGAGGTTACTGGGAAGAGGCAGGCTTAAATAGGGGCAGCGACCGGCAATAGCCAATTACCGGTGCGCTGGCCCTTTAAATTTTACACTGCCGGCGCGCGCGCCTAGGGAAAGAGACAGCCGGAGCAGGAGCGGGGCCGGGTAAGTGAGACTGGGAACCGGCAGGGGGACGAGCGCGCCCACGACCCGACGTGCAGGACGCGGCGCCGCTCAGCAGCGGGGCACGGATGCGCCTGCGACCCGGGACGAGGGTCACAGCGGCATCCGTGACAGTAAACAACCACCCTTTGCCCCTCCCCCCTTCTTTCTGGTCTGGATGAATTTCTGGATTACATTATGGTCCAGAATGTTCTCCTCCGGCTCCCAAGACCTTTCCTCGGGCCCGAACCCCTTCCAGTCAACGAGAAAATATCATTTCCCTCTAGTCCACCTCTTACCCAAGATCTCCTTCACCAAAAAGACATTGGAACCTCAGACGGGGATGCCAGCGGGAGAGATGGGGGAGGTGCAGGCCGTACACAATGTAGAAGGGAGAGGCACCCGCGGACTCCGAGTCTAGGGAATTATACGAAAATTCCGCCCATGGAAGCAAGTTGGACCAGTCATCATGTTGAGCCGAGACAAAGTGGCACAGGTAACACCCCAGAACCCGGTTGACTCTCTCCACCTGGCCATTCATCTGGGGGTGGTAAGCTAAGGAGAAATCAAGCTTCACCTGGAGTTGAGAACAAAGGGCCTGCCAGAATTTGGAAACGAACTGGACCCCCCGATCCGAGACGATCTGCAGGGGAAGTCCGTGTAAATGAAAAATGTGGTGAAAATACAGCTGGGCCAGGCGCGGGGCAAAAGGCAGGCCTGGCAAAGGGACAAAATGCACCATTTTGGAAAACCGATCTGTGGCCACCCAGACAACGGTGTTACGGACGAAGGAGGAAGATCGGTTACAAAGTCCATCGCCACGTGAGACCATGGTTGTGTAGGGATGGGTAGTGGGTGCAAGAGCCCCGCCGGCTTGTGACGAGGTGTCTTGTTGCGGGCCCAGGAGGTACACGACTCAACAAATTCCTTGACCTCTTTAGCGAGGTCCTGCCACCAATAGAACCGTAATATCAGGAGAAACGTTTTGCGAGCATCGGGATGACCGGCCACCAATGAGCAGTGTCCCCACTTCAGGATACGCCTACAGAGCGCAGGGCTTACGTATGTTTTCCCCGGCGGGACCCTCCTGGGTCGATGGGAGCTGCGGAGATAAGACGCTCTGGAGGGATTATGTGCTCTGGAGTCATTTCTTCACCCACCACGTCGGAGGCACGAAAGAGGGCGTCTGCCTTCACATTCTTTTCCGCGGGACGGAAGTGGATCTGGAAGTTAAACCGGGAGAAAAGAGCGACCACCTAGCCTGGCGCGGATTGTGTTGCTGAGCCATCTGGAGGTACTGGAGGTTCTTGTGATCTGAGTAGATACAGATGGGATGCCGAGCACCTTCCAGCAGATAACGCCATTCCTCCAATGCCAGTTTGATGGCTAATAACTCCCGGTCTCCAATACTGTAATTTCTTTCCGCCGGCGAGAATGTCTTGGAAAAGAAGCCACACGAGACCGTTGTGCCCGTGGGCCCCTTTTGCGTGAGGACTGCTCCAAATCCCACTGACGAGGCATCTACTTCAAGCGAGAGGGCTTTGCGTGGTCTGGCCGTGACAGGATAGATGCGGTGGCAAAGGGAGTTTTTAGTTTAGTGAATGCCTCCTCGGCCTCGGAGGGCCAGCTGTGTGGATTAGCATTTTTCTTCGTGAGGGCCACAATAGGAGCCACCAGCGTGGAGAAGTGCGGGATGAACTGCCTGTAATAATTGCAGAAACCCAGGAACCACTGTACGTCCCGAAGGCCGATTGGGTGTGCAACATGCCGACAACTTGGCTGGGTCCATCTGTAGAACCTGGTCAGAGAGGATGTAGCCAAGAAAGGGGAGACTTATCTTTTGAAAGAGGCACTTCTTGAGCTTGGTGGGATTCTGGATCAGGAGAAAAGATCAGGATGTCATCCAGATAGACGACCACACAGGTGTACAGGAGGTCTCTGAAAATGTCGTTGACATCCGACCAGGTACTCGAAGTGCCAATCTCGAGTATTTAAGGCCGTCTTCCACTCGTCTCCCTCACGAATCCAAATCAGGTTGCAGGCTCCTCGTAGGTCCAGTTTGGAGAAAATCTTGGCTCCACGGAGCCAGTCCAAAAGCTTGGTAATCAACGGCAAGGGGTATAGATTCTTTATGGTGATCTTGTTGAGACCTCGGCAATCGATACATGGATGTAGGGATCCATCCTTCTTCGTTACGAAAAAGAACCCGGCACCAGCCAGAGAGGAGGACTTACGAATAAACCCCTTCTGGAGATTCTCCTTGATGTAGGCGGACATGGCCAAGGTCTCAGGCACAGACAGAGGGTAGACCCTGCCCCGTGGAGATGTTCCAGGCAGAAGGTCAATAGGGCAGTCATAGGGGCGATGTGGAGGAAAGGTCTCTGCTTGCTTCTCGGAGAAGACATCAGCATACTCTTGATATGGCGCGGGAAGACCCGTCAGAGGCTTAGATGGTACTGGAGAAGCGGTAAGCACCAGGCGAGGTGCCACCAAACAGCGAGACTGACATTCTGGCCCACAACAAAGGACTTCGCCCGTCTGCCAGTTGAGTACCGGAGCATGCCGCTGCAGCCACGGAAGACCCAGAAGGAGGGACGAGGAAGGCCGGGGTAACACGAAAAACGTAAGTCTCTCCTTATGAAGTGCCCCCACTTGAAGGAACAAAGGCTCAGTACGGTAGCGGACTGGATCGCTGAGGATCTCCCCACTGACAGAGGCGATGGCCAGAGGTTTCTCCAGGGGGACCACGGGGAGATTATGCTGAGACACCAGGGCAGCGTCCAAGAAATTTCCAGCCGACCCAGAGTCCAAGAAGGCTGAGGCTTCAAAGTGGGTTCCAGACCCAGTGCCGACCAGGACAGGTATGTTCAAACGAGGAGAGGGGTTTCTCACACTTAGGGACGCCTCTCCCACGAAGCCTAGGTTCACTTGTTTCCCGGACGGAGAGGGCAGATCTTCAGGGCTGCGGCAGTAGAGACATAGGTTCTCCTTATGTCGTCGGTTAAGTTCCTGTGGAGTCAGGTGGGCTCTATCCACTTGCATGGCCTTTTCCATGGCTGACTGGGAAGGAGGCAGTGGAGGCCGGAGAAACACCGGCGCAAGACGAGGTAGACGACGTGTTCGGACCGGTTCATGCTCTTGGCGGAGCTCCTCACGTCTCTCCGCGAAACGGATATCAATCCGGGTTGCCAGATGGATGAGCTCACTTAACGAAGACGGCGGGTCCCGGGTGGAAAGGGCATCCTTAATCTGGCTGGAGAGGCCCTTCTTGAACGTGAAGCACAATGCTGCATCGTTCCAAGCCAACTCCGATGCTATTGTGCGGAAATGCACGGAATAGTCACCTACAGAGGAGTTCCCTTGCTGCAGGTTCAGTAAGGCATTCTCGGCAGACGAGGCGCGGGCAGGCTCTTTGAAAACACTGCGGAACTCCTGTAGGAATGTCGCAAGATCAGCTGTGACCGGATCGCCTCGGTCCCAGAGTGGAGTCACCCAGGCCAGGGCTTTCCGGAGAGGAGACAGACCACGAAGGCCACCTTGGACCTTTCCGACGGGAACTGACCAGCCATAAGTTCCACGTGGAGGGAGCACTGGGTGATGAAGCCCCTGCAGGCCTTTGGGTCCCCATCAAACTTTGTCGGCATGGACAACCGGAGTTCAGGACCGACAGACAACATCGGAGCGGCTGCCACGGGAAGCCGACTGATGCTGTTGAGTGGTGAGGAGCTGCTGCACCATAGTAGACAGCTGGTTAAGCTGCTGCGCTTTTTTGCGCGATCTGCTTCGATTGCTGGGCCATGATGGTGGTGATGTTAGAGACGCTCGGTAGAGGCACCTTGGCGGGATCCATAGCCGGATCTTACTGTCACGGTTGGAAGTAGTGGATCCTCTGGACCACCGCAAGCGATGGCGTAAGCCACGCCAGGGAATGGAATCTAAGTAGTTCCCGGTTTTCACCAGAGCCCACCGCAAAGCGGGATGGACTTGCTGCGGCGGGTGTCTACCAGGTCGCTACCCCTGATGTGACTTGCTTTCAGAGGCAGCCGAGGTGTAGTGTAGTACAAAATCGGGAGGCAGGCTCGTAGTCGGGGACAGGCAGAAGATCAGGACAGGTGGCAAAGGTTCGTGGTCGTGAACAGGCAGGAAGGTCAGGGCAGGCAGCAAGATTCGTGGTCAAGAGACAGAGGCAAACGGTACGGTACACGGCTAATCAGAACAAGGCTTCAGGAACGCTTTCTCTATAGACAAAGGGCACTAAAGATCCGGCGAGGTTACTGGGAAGAGGCAGGCTTAAATAGGAGCAGCGACCGGCAATAGCCAATTACCGGTGCGCTGGCCCTTTAAATTTAACACTGCCGACGCGCGCGCGCCCTAGTGAGCCATACCGCATGCGCCGAGGGACAGAGACAGCCGGAGCAGGAGCGTGGTCGGGTAAGTGAGACTGGGCACCGGCAGGGGGACGAGTGCGCCCGTGACCCATGTGCGGGACGCGGCGCCGCTCAGCAGTGGGGCACGGATGCGCCTGCAACCCAGGACAAGGACGCAGGGGCATCCTTGACAATAAGGAGCGATGTATATTGTTTATCATTGAGGGCTTACACGCTGATGTCGTGTTGGGGTTGCCCTGGCTTCAGAAACACAACCCTGTGTTTGTTTGGAATTCTGTGAAATTAATTAGGTGGGGAAAGCAGTGTATTGAGAAATGTCTCCCTATTGTTCTTGGTAATGCAGAAATTGAGCAGATTCCTGCCTTTATTCGTGATTTTTCTGAGATATTTATAAGATGGAACTCTCCACCCATGCATCTATTATCGGGAGCTCAATAAAATAACAGTAAAGAACCAATACCCCTTACCATTGATTCATGATCTGTTTAATCAAATTCAGGGGGCTAAGTGGTTTTCCAAGTTATACCTAAGGGGGGGCCTGTAATCTTATCCGTATCAAAGAAGGGGATGAGTGGAAGACCGCATTTAATACCCCGGAGGGCCATTTTGAATATCTGGTTATGCCCTTTGGGCCGTGCTCCTGTGATCTTTCAGAATCTGGTAAACAACGTTTTCCGTGAATTGATTGGTCGTTGTATGGTAGTATATCTGGATGACATTTTAATTTTTTTTTTGGGTTTCAGGAAGTTCCTTTCCTGGGATATATCCTGACTCCCAACTCTTTTCGTATGGATCCCGATAAGATTCGCGCTATCCTCGACTGGGTCCGCCCTTCCTCCATGAAGGCCTTACAGCGATTCCTTGGCTTTGCCAATTATTAACGAAATTTTATTTGGAATTTTCTGTTCTCGTTCGGCCCTTGACTGATGTGACTAAGAAGGGGGTAAATATCAGTAACTGGCAACCTGAGGCCTTAGAGGCTTTTGAGAAACTTAAGCAGTGTTTTGTCACAGCCCCAGTCTTGATTCAAGCGGACCATTACAAACCCTTTGTCGTTGAGGTAGATGCTTCTGAGTTCGGGGTAGGGGCAGTCCTTTCTCAGGGGTCAGCCGCCATGACTAATCTCCGTCCTTGCGCGTTTGTTTCCCGTAAATTTTCCTCAGCGGAAAGGAATTATGCCGGGAGCTGTTGGCTATTAAGAGGGCCTTCGAGGAATGGCGCCACTTCCTTGAAGGCGCTAAACACCAAGTCACGGTTCTAACTGATCATAAAAACCTTACCTTTCTAGATAATGCTAAAAGGTTGAACCCATGTCAGGCTCATTGGGCGTTGTTTTTTAACCGTTTTAATTTTGTCGTCAAATACATAACAGGATATAAAAATGTTAAAACTGATGCGGTATCTAGAAGCTTCTGTACCAGTCACTCATCTTGGGAGGATCCAATACCCATTTTACCCAATGAGACAATTGTTTCAGCCATGTCCCCGGATTTAGCCACTGAGATAAAGACACCTCAGGAGATGAGACCTGCTAATTGTACTGCTTATAGTCTTTGTTCCTACTCAGTTTTGGCTACGATTATTAAAGGAATTACATGATTCTGTATTATCTGGACATCCCGGAGTAGCTGGCACAAAGATGCTCATCTCTTGCAACTATTGGATGCTGTTATTATATTGCGATGAGGAGACCTATGTGGCAGCGTGTGACATTTGTGCTTGGGCAAAGGATCTCAGAACTCGTCCTCCTGGGGAACTTTGTACTCTTCCCATACCTGAGCATCCATGGACCCACATCTCCATGGACTTTATGACCGATCTTCCTACCTCTGAGGGTAAGGCGGTCATTTGGGTGGTGGTGGATCGCTTTAATAAGATGTGTAATTTGGTTCTATTAAGAGGTTTGCCGTCGTCCAAGAACCTTGCCGAGCTTTTCATCAAACACATTGTGAAACTACATGGGTTACCCAAGAATATCGTTTCTGACAGAGGGGTCCAATTTGTTTCTCGTTTCTGGCGATCTCTTTGAAAGGCCCTGGGTATTACCCGATCCTTCTCCTCGGCCTTCCACCCTGAGACGAGTGGGCAAATGGAGAGGGTAAACCCGACAGTTACACAAAAGCTTCGTTGTTTTGTTTCTGATCAGCAAGCAGATTGGGTTAAATACTTACCTTTAGTGGAATTCGCGATTAATAATCAGGATAATAGTTCATCTGGTGTTTTGCTGTTTTTCTGTAATTATGGTTTTCACCCGGGACATGCTTCATTATCCAATGCTACTTCTGATCACAATGGGGTGGATGTTATCGTTAAAGATCTGTGCACAGTCTGGGCCCAAGTTCAGAAGAACTTGGTCAACGCCCAGAGCATCCAGAAGAGAAAGTGTGACAAGAGGCGTCTCTGCTCCAGTGGTTTTCCTGTGTGGGATAAGGTTTGGTTGTCCACCAGAAATCTCTGCCTAAAGGTTCCTTCTGGTAAACTAGCTCCACAATTTGTGGGCCCATATGTTGTGCAAGAAGTAGTTAACCCGGTGGCATACCGTCTGAAGTTACCTCCTTGTCTCCAGGTACATAATGTCTTTCATCAATCATTATTAAAGAGGTACATACCTTCTATGACTTCACCTTCCAAGCCCCCTCCTCCTGTTAACGCTGAGGGTGAATTGGAAAATGAGGTCGCTCGTATCTAGGACTGCCGCAGAGTGCAGAGATCTCTACAATACCTGGTCCACTGGAAGAGTTATGGTCCGGAGGAGAGGTCGTGGGTTCCGGCCAGATTCGTCCATGCCGACTCTCTGATCAGGGAATTCAACGACTACAATCCGGACAAACCAAAACCTGTGAAGGGTCCATTTGCACCTCCTAAAAGGGGTTGTACTGTAACGGCTCACGTTGTTGCCGTGGAGGAGTAAGGCACTACAGGGGTTAATCCCTCTAGCTGGGCGCCACATCCAGGGAGAAGCCTCGCTCATGAGCATAGGATTGACAGCCCGGCTTCCAATCAGGTCAGAGGGTGTGTCGCACAGGCCAATAGAGGTGCCCGGAGGCCGCACCAATCAGCTGCTGGGGCGGTACCTGGGCGCTGCATTTAAACCTGCTCAGTGTGTTCAACCTTTGCCTGTGAAAGGTTCTCCCTAGTCCTTCTCCTGGTTTCCTGTTAGTTGTTACTCCTGATTTCCTGACTCTGGCTTGCTCCTAGACTTCGTTTCTGTCCTACGTTTTTGTACCGCGTTACCTCCAATGTTTTGACCCTTGGCTTGGCTTCCATTATTCTCTTGGTTTCTTGATTTTTGGCTTTGACGTACTCGTACCGTTATTGACCCGGACTGTTGACTTCGCATTCCTCTGACGGCTCTGCATGTAGTAGCGTAGGGCTTGTCGTCCAGTTGGGGTCTGCCATTTAGGGCAGCACGCAAAGTAGGCAGGGACAGTGGGCTGGGTGGCAGTCAGGACCCACTGCACCTTCTTTGACGTGACAGCCGGGCTGTCAATCCTAAGCTCAAACTGCTGTTTACAAACACTCTCCATCCAACCTCACTGAGCTCCAGCTGTTTTCCAAGGAAGAATGGGCGAGAATTTCAGTCTCTCGATGTGCAAAACTGATAGAGACATACCACAAGCGACTTGCAGCTGTAATCGCAAAGTATTAACTTAAGGGGGCCGAATAATATTACACGCCCAACTTTTTTTTTTCTTTTTTTTTTACAAAAGTTTAAAATATCCAATAAATTTCATTTCACTTCACAATTGTGTCCCACTTGTTGTTGATTCTTCACAAAAAAAAAAAAAATTTTTATATCTTTATGTTTGAAGCTTGTGGTAAAAGGTTGAAAAGTTCAAGGGGGCAGAATACTTTTGCAAGGCACTGTACAAATAATCAATTTATGTTTTGTAAAATTGTTACCCTCGCATGAAAAGATTTAGAAAAATCTGTTAGGAAACTTAACTATAAACAGAAAAACAAGTATATTACAAAATAGAATATGAGGGAAAATCCAAATATGATTTTAGAGGAACTCCTTGTTGAAAATAGAATAGGATTTAAAACCTGTGAGGCACTATTTTCAAATTAATTTCCCAAAGTAAAGGATAGAGAAGGATATGAAAAAAACTGAGGGTATGTAACACATTATAAAAACTTTCCCCCCCTAGAGCTATGTTAAAGGCTTGTCATTTATGATTTAAAATTCCCAGTCATGTTTCAAGGCTCTTTAATGGCTTGGAGGTGGCTGTAAGATACACTATTTCTAATAGGTGGCACCAAAGACTAAGATCTCCATCCTAGAGCTTATTTGTAAATAAGCTGCAAGAAATGTCCAGTTAATTATGGTATCTGTGGACAAAGGAGACTATACTTTAAGGAAAAGCTAATCAGATTATTTTAGATGTTTCTAAGGATCCAGTTGTGTGACACTGCTTATGAGACTAAAAAATATCAAGTAAAATGATATACAATGTATTGGAATTGGAAATAATTATATTTAATGTACTACATAGGAATTTAGTCACTAACAAAAAACAAAAGGTTTATTTAACAAACACTTTGCTGCAACATGTTATGCACTGTCAAGGAAAGCATAAAAACAGGATTCAAACCCTTAGACAGACCCATAGTATTAAAGCACAAACGTCTTAAGTAACAAATAAGAAGAAACATTGATAAAATGATCAAAAATTTTATATACAATTGGGACACGCTTTAGAGATAATAATTTATTTTTGACCAACTAATTTACACCCAATAACTTTCTTAATAAGGAAAATGTCTTAGCTCATTGGAACTATAATAGGAACATCCTGCCCACTCTTATATACTAGCCTCCTCCTGGGTTGGGGGATGACAGATGTGTGAATAATGATGATAAGTTTTTACACCCATCATATGAATATATAGGGGAATGCACCAATGATGTGTTAATACTACGGCAGAGAAAAAGAACAACAAATAATCGATGACTTTGTTGACGTTTCAAATGCTTATTTTTCACATTTGAGTTGCACAAAATAGCATCTATTTCTTACATTTAGAAGAGATTACAACACACAAACCAACTTTTACAACTAATGTATTGGCTTACACACGTGGCCAAAATTGTTGCCCTGGATAAATATGTTGGTACCCCTAAAACAGATTGAAAATAATTTGATCATAGGGACATGTCAAACTAAGGTATGTCCTGGAATAATTAGCATCACAGGAGTCTTAAGACTAATCAGTCAGTCTGCCTATTTAAAGGGTTAAAAGTAATTAAAGTGCGGTTTGGTATCATGGTGTATATCGCACTGATCTTGGAAGTACCACACTGAACGTGGACCAAAGAAAGCTAAGGGCAGTGTTGCCTTGGAAGAATAGAAAGAAAATTATAGATACACATATTAAAGATAAAAGCTATGAGATCATCACCAAACAGCTTGATGTTCCGATTCCTACAACTGCACATATTTTTCAGATGTTTAAGGTCTATGGGACTGTAGTCAAGTTCCCTGAATGTGGCTGCAAGAGAAAAGTTAATGACAAATTAGAGAGATCAATAAAATGAATGGTAACCAGTGTTCCATTTCAGAGTAATTTATTCACAATTCTCTTCCTGATATCTTGGCTGATTTCTTTAGACATCAGTATTCCATTTCAGAGTGATTTATTTACATGATGTTACACACAGAAGCAGTGTGTTTCTGGTGTACATTACAATATATCCACAGGTGTGTCTCTAATTCACTCAAATGTTGCCAATAAACCTATCAGAAGCTTCCAAAGATATAACATCATCATATGGACTGTCACAAACTGCTTAAGACATAGTAAGTAGAGATGGGCGAATTGATTCTAACGAAGTGGAATTTGTTTAGAATTTCAGGAAAACTTCGGTTCTGAATGAAGTCGAAGTTTGGGGGACTTTGGGTGAACGAAGTGTGCTTTTGATTGATAAAATGGCTGCGAGCACATGGCGCTACATAGGCAAAGCACTCTGGAGGAAATGAAGGGCATAGCCTGCAATGACATGGGCTAGTTTGAAGCCACTCAGAGACCGGCGGGGATTCTGTCGACGTCACCGCACTATATAACGTCCGGGCGCGATGCTGGGAGCTCATAACGCTCTCACTGTACTGATCAGGGAAGGTGCTGCCGCGGCTGATTGTTACTGAAGACATTGATTTTACATACAGAGATTTTTGTGGGGTTGGTTTCAGTTGTCTCAGAAGACTGGTTTCTTTACCGTTCTATTTCTGATTTTTTTGGGTATTGGATCTGAAAAATTTCCAGTGTGTTCGTCCACTGACAGCTGCATATTACATTTAATCCTTTATGCTCACAGCACATTAAATTTCCAAGGGGGATCTAAGCCAGTTCATGTTGTATTATTTAAAAGTAACAGCGTTTTTACAATACAAATACCACTTCATTTTGGCTGCTCAATTCTTTGGCGCAATTTACATCCAGGGGTTTATTAAGCGTTGTTAATCAGCTGTGGTGATCCAAGAAACGTTCATTTTCAACGCCAAAATATATACCATTTTTCCTGTTGCATAATTCACAAGCAAGGTTAATTACAATTTTATCTTTGTTATGTAGCAGTTAATTAAACATGGCATTGTAACACGCTACAAAGCTACTGTTTGTGGTGGCTCAATTTTTGGCGCAATTTACATCCAGATGTTATTTTATGCCGTTGTTTTTCAGCTGGTAGGTGATCCCAAGGAATCCGTCATTTCTTTGCCCAAAATATATACATTTTTCTGTAGCATAATTCCACAAGCAAAGGTTAATTAACAATTTTATCTCTTAGTTGTGTCGGACACTAAAAAACATCACATTGTAAACACGCTCCAAGCTACTAGTTTGTGGTGGCTCAATTATTTGGCGCAATTTAATCAGGGGTAATTAAGTGTTTTTTAGATCTGGTGATCCCAAGAAACGTCCAGTTTTAGAAAATTTTATACATTTTTCCCTGTAGCATAATTCACAGCAAAGGTTATTACAATTTTATTCTTATTGTGTGCTGTGGCGGTTAAAAAACACCGCATTGTAACACGCTACAAAGCTAATAGTTTGTGGTGGATCAATTCTTTGGCGCAATTTTCATCCCAGTGGTTAATTTTAAAGCGTTGTTTGTCAGCTGTGGTGAAATCGCAAGAAAAACCATCATTTCAACACCAAAATATATACATTTTTCCTTTAGCTTATTTCACATGCGAAGGTTATATTACAGATTTTATATTCTTGTTGTGTTGCGTAGGATAACACGCAGTGCTATCAAGCTTAATAGTTAGGAGTTTCGGGTTGCTCATAAGTCTTCTTGCGCAATTTACAATCCAGGGGTTAATAGCGTTGTACTGCAATTGTACTCAGTAATAAGAAAACTTTGTTTTTTCAACGCCCACAGAAGAGTTTTATGAGCATAATTCATATTGAGGTTAATTAAACTGTTTGTGACTTTTTTATTCAGGTAAAATACTCAGACAGTTTTTATACGGCGCAATAGAAGTCAATATTTTTCATGCTCTTTTGTGGAGCGAATTTTATTATCCATTGGGTTGTCTATTTGCTTGTTAATGGGTTTCATTTCGGAGTCAAATACTGGGTCGTGGTGTACTTTATCATATTCTCAGATATCTTCATCAACAGTGTTTTACTTTTAGAACGAACAGTATGTCAGACAGAGAGGTGGTGGCTTCTTCACCTGCGAGTGGCAGAGGCACAAAACATTCAGGCCCTGGTCGCAGCACGCAAAGGGTAGGTCGCAGGGGGGTCACTCGGGCGTATGTGGACACAACTGACGCTGTCATTAGAGGCCGTTGTTAACTGACTAGCAATCCAAGGGTCTTGATTGGTTGACTAGGTTCTCATCCACTTCCTCCAGATGACATCTGAACAACCTCAGCCCAAAAGTCGGTCTGGAAACGTCAGACAATCCTCTTAGTTGGCATGGTCCGGGAGCGGGTCAGCGGCCCTCACCTTCCTCAACCCGCCTCTGTTCCCATCGGTTCCCTCAGCCAGAGATCTATTATGTGGTCTGGGCTCAGCACTACACTATATAGCGAGGGATGAACAATTTAAGGAGGGCAGTCAGCAGATACTTGGCAGCGATGAAATGGGACTATTTCCATGCTTATTCTGCTCGTAGGGGACGGCAAAGTATAGATGTTAAGAGTCGGCATGGGAGGATGTTGTGAGGGGTCAGGCTCTGCATACCAATACGGTGATGGAGGAAAGCTCAGTGACGATGATAAACCACAAATAGATGTTGATGCATCGACCGCACTTGGAAGCGGGTGAGGCAAGGGCTTCATCATCGTCAGGAGAGAGGACGTCAAGCTTGCGCGTCAGGCAGCGTCGCAGCCAGCAAGTGGGTCGTGTGCCCGGTGAGTCAGCAGGATTGTCGCAGCAGTGTGAGGTGGCGAGAAAAGCGGCACGCGGTAAAAAAAACAGCTTCGCAGGTCAAGAAAGTAGCGCGCAGGGGGCGCTCAGCAGGCCATAGTAGCGGCATTAAGTAGTTCAATCAGTGCGCGAGTTTTGTCAAGTGCCTATAGTTGCGTTGGCAGGTAAATTTCCGATACCTCCGCGGAGTTGGCAGTTCTTTGCTAAGACAACGGAGTGAGACGAATATGGGGGTATATATGTAGAATCTGGAAGCAGAAAGTGAAGCGGGGCCGGGACGCTAAAGTTGGACACCACGGCCTGCGTTCAACACATGCAGCGTCACCATCCGGTGGCCTGGGAGAAACGTGCTTAGATGTGAGTTGGTCCATCCTGCCGCCCCGCCGCAACGCCGCTGCAGCAGCGCCCCCCACAGTGGCCACAACATGCCATTGCTGCCAGCTCAAGGCTCACCTACTTCTGCAGAAGGGAGCTGTTTCTCTTGGACATCATCTCCGTCCCCAGATGCTTCCTGCTCCTCGTACTCATGGCGCAGAAGTCGTTCAGCGAGGCGATTGCAAGAGGACAACAGTATGCATCCACCATCCTAAGGTGCAGCACGATGACAGTCTTTGGCTCCTGTCCAGTTGTTGGATACTGCAGTCCATCCCTTTCCATATGGTGGACTATGCACGTTCTGAGAACTAATGATTGTGCCGAGCGAGATGGAGAGTTCCAAGCAGTAATTTCTTTTCCAAAAAGGGCAGTACCAGATTATATAAATATGTAGAACAGAAGGTGGGCAGTCCCTTGAGCTTTACGGTTTGTTCCAAGGTTCCCGGCAGCGCAGACGTCTGGATGCTGTAACTACGGTCAGGGCCTGTACATTGTCCTTTTGGCCTCTGGGTGAATTGTGTTCCGGCCAGGCACACAACATCTTGGACAGAGCGCTCGCTTTCTCTAACGTTGTCAAACTGCGAGTGCTCTGCGCCAATCGTCCGCCATCCTCCTCCTTCCTCAACCACCATCTCAGCCGCTACAAGTTACTGCTCCATCATACCACATGTGTAGGGCCACAGCGGTGTCACGCAGTTCTACACCGGCTTGCCTCGGCGATCGAAGTCACACAGGGGAGGAACGCTCCGCTCATGCAGCAAAAAATTTGATTTTGGGTTTTTTCTCCGCCCCAACTGCAAATGGAACCTGGGACAAACAAGGGGGGAAACGGTGTCCGCACTACCGGGGAGGGATGGCCTGCGCCCTGCAGGCGCCTTTTTCTTTGGGTTTGGGAAAAAGGGTTCCTGAAGTTTTTCCACCGATCTTCAGAACATTTGAAAATGGCCGGGAAACGTGCAGCATTTTTCCCATTAGTACAAGCCAGGAACACCCCCCTCATTGCAGGGGGCAGAACGGCCCTCCCCCAAACACTCTATATGCATGTTTCCCCGTTGAATTCCAGCCTGCACATGTTGGACCGATTTATGAACAAGAAAGGCCATTAATGATTTTTGATACCCAGGCGACAGAATACCCCCTGTAAAACTTTGATGTCACCAGGGGCAGCCGCGGACACCTGCCGTTTGTTGAGCCACTTTATTTGTCAGTCGCCAGGACTACGGGAGAATAACGCATTCCCCCTTTCATGCCCGGAACAGTGCTGAAAAAATCTGTCTGGGGGGGGACGGAGACGGGCAATACATCTCGGGGCACATGATCCGGGGGGGACTGAAAGGGGGGGGACATTGGAGCAAACTTTGTCTGGTGAAATATGTTTTTACTCGGGGCCATTCTTTTTTTTGCCACCCCCAAAAATTCATTGTCCACGTCGCCTCTGCTGCTGCGTGGCTGCGCCGGCCCTAACACCTGTCATTGTGCCCTGTCGACCTCATGTGGTGTGGTGCTGCGTACCTACACATGTTCATTGCCCCACCTGTGGCCTACCCTTTTTTGCCCCTCCAGAATTGCATTGTGCCACTGTCTCCCTCAGCTGTGCTGTGGCTGCTCCCGGACCTACCCTGTTCTTTGTCCACTGTTGCCCTCATGCGCTGCTTGGGGCTGCTGCCGTACCTACACACTTTTCCCTTTTTCACTGTCTGACCTCATGCTGCCTTGCTGCTGCCGTGCCCTACACACTTTCATTGTACCACTGCTCCTCATGCTGCTGCGGGCTGCGCCGTGATAGACACTGTGTCTTTT
This sequence comes from Phyllomedusa bahiana, assembly GCA_025379985.1. Lineage (NCBI taxonomy): Eukaryota > Metazoa > Chordata > Amphibia > Anura > Hylidae > Phyllomedusa > Phyllomedusa bahiana. Next base: position 66,662 of record JAODAL010011395.1, read on the forward strand.
TTTTGGGCCACTGTCTGCCCTCATGCTGCTGCTGTGGCTGCTGCGTACCTCACACTGCCCCTTTGTGCCCGTCTGACCTCATGCGCTGTTGTGGCGCGCCTGACCTACACATGTGTCATTGTGCAATGTCTGACCCATGCCTGCTGTGGCTGCTGCTGTGCCCTCCACACTGGTCATTGTCCCACTCTGTGGCCTATTCCTGTTTTTCCCACCCCAATGTCATTGGCCACTGTCTGACCTCAGCTGCTGCTGTGGTGCTCCCGTGCCCCTACACACTCTGTCATTGTGCCACGTCTGACCTCATGTCTGCTGTGGCGCTGCGGGACCTAACACTGTTCATTGCCCACTCTGTGGCCTACTCCTGTTTTTGCCACCCCAAAATGCCATTGTCCCACGTCTACCTCATGCTGCTGCTGTGGCTGCAGCCGTGCCCTAACCGTGTCATTGGCCACTATCTGCCCATCGCTGCGGGGCGCTGCCGGCCCACACACTTCTTTGTGCACGTCGACCCCATGCTGGCTTGGCTGCTGCCGTGACCTACACACTGTGTCATTGCCACTGTCTGCCCATGCTGCTCTAGGCTGCTGCCGGACCTAACCTGTGTCTTTGGCCCTTTTGGGGCCAAACCCTGTTTTTGCCACCCCAAAGTCTTTGGCCACTTTTTCCCTCATCTGCTGTGGCTCCCGCCGTCCCTCCACCCCTTTTCCACGATTTGCCACTGAGCCCCAGCTTGTTTTTTTCCACTGTCGCTCGCTGACTTTATCAGGCTACATTCCTTTCATTTTTTTGGTCATTTGCCCTCTTAAGTGCCCAGGGTTTTTTATAGTGAAGCGATTCTAAGAGGGGGCGGCAGTCTGTGCGTGTCATACTAAAAACAACAATTATGAAGACCCAAAACCAAACCCCCTCTGCATATTTAAACATGGCACAATGTTTACAGCACCCCAGGTCGTGCACCTGGAAATATTTTTTTTAAGTGATTTCCAAAATAAATTTGGAACGAATTATTTTTTTCCGAGAAAACGGGGAGTAACAAACGAATTCGGAAATTCGCCCCCTCTCTTAAAAAAACTAGTGCATTTAAAATTATTACTTTGCAGAAAGTAATAAAAATTACACAAGCTGGCATTACTCTGCTTTCCTTTTAGTTAGGTTATTATGGGTGAATCAAAGTTTACTTTTACAGCAATATCTTACTGTATTGTGTTTTCTGTTTTCAGATCACAACAAAAGCAATTGAAAAATGCTTATGAAGTTGATAGAACTCTTTGAACCACAAAATATTGGTGTGTTAACTAATCAAGTTAAATTTTGTTATGCATGTATGTATGGTGACTGTCTGGCTTCTATGAGAAAGATCTTTACATAGAGAAATAAGTCTCAGCCCATGAAGCTCAGCCATCTCTCCCAGTGTTTCCAAACATGGACCACAATGACATCACAGAAACAGAATAAAAATCCTGTCTCTCTAGTGCCTATTAAAATAAATAAGAGTGAGAATAAACTTAATTAATTAATACAAGGAATTTAACACTGGTATTAGTTGCACCATAATAAAATACTGAAGGTTTCACTAAAATAATTTGTGTTGGGCAGTTTACCCCATGCTGGATGTTGCAACCCAATGGTGTCTTCAAATAGTGACTGCTCCCACAGTTACCCTAGTTGAGGGATTGCCCTCACTTATCCCACATAAACTACTGAAACAATGGGTCACTTAATGAAACCGCCCTTCAGTCAAAGTAGACTGGGTTTAACCTCTGACACCACAGACTTGATTCCTGACCACTATGTGCCGCCATCACATACAACATGGACACTTATACCTATCTCTTTTATTCTCCTTGATACCCACCTCCCCTCGATGATACAGAATACGCCACTGGTCTCAATATATGATCCTTTTTGGATCGGAAAAAATATAGATTTTTGTTGTGAAAGGATTCCAAAACTTTTCACATGTACCCCCTTTATGTTAAACAGACACATTTTAAAAAGGGTCTTTCTCCAGAATTGGCTATAAAAAAATTTCTCTGCATCTTCTATTTTTTTTCATATGAAAAAAAACAGGAGTTATATCACTGTTAAATAATATTTTTTAATCCGCTATAGATTAATTGGACCCAGGAACTAGGTTTGCTGCTTTGGTTTACATACTAAACAACAATATCTACACAGTACTTTGCTGTCCAATATAAATGTATATATAATAAAAACTGAACAAAAAAATCAAACAGATTGCACAGGGAAGGTTCATAGGGCGACATGTATGAATTCGGCAGCGACGACTTTTTGACTAAATCGCCGGCGCCCGAGATGTCTGATTCAGGCGTACGGGCATTCTTGGCGCACAACACACATGTTCGGCAGTTTTCACGGCGCCGACAGATTGGCGCGCGCCTACATTTTGGCAATTTACTTTTTACAGGGACACTGTCTTGCTAAAGCATACTGCCACCACACTTTAATAAGGCGACGTTAAACATTCAAGGCGCCGACCGTCGAGCTGTCAGTTTCATGAAGCCAATATTGAATGCGCATTAATTACAGTTCCACCTGTGTGAACCTTTTTTGTTCCGTAAAATTTTTGCCCTCTCCCACTAGTTAACTTTGGCTTGTTTTGGGTTATTTGGGAAAAAAGGCAAGGTTCACACGGCTTCTTGTCGACTTTATAGCGGGGATGGATTTAAACGAGCAATTGTGCCGTAAGCCGTGCAGCGGTGCGGGGGGCAGACAGCTTCCCGGCAACATAGACTGCCATTACAGGCGTCGCGTACACCGGTCTCTTTCTCCTCCCGCAGAAGATTCTCCAAGTGGGGTGGGGAGATGGACTGCAATGTTCTCTCCGACAACTGTGTATTTCCAGAGTTCGGCTATGTTCACACGCCTGTACTGCGGGACGTAATTATGCCACGCAATTAAGCCCGGTGGCCGTGGGCGGGGCGGGCGTGGGGGAGGGAGCTGGGTGCCGGCACCTCGCCGGCACAGCGACTATCGTTACTAGCGGCGCATAGACGCCGCAGGTCATTGACATGTTATTTATCTCCCCCCCCCCAAAGCGTATTCGCAGAGCAGGGAGAGGAAACTTAATCCCTAGTTAGCAACGAGAACTGTGGATGAGCTTAATGTCTGTCATGCATTCAGCCCGTAATTAGTGCACGTTAGGACGTCATTACAGACTAAATTATGTCCCAGTCATTGCCATGTGAACATGGCCTTACAGTGCTTAAATTGCACGGCAAGTTTACAAGAAGCTGGCTCCTCCAAAGCCACCTGAGGCTGTGGACTAACGGTACTTACTGACACTACAACCCTCTTATCATTGTGTTCACACAGGGCTCCGTATAGGGCCCTATCCCCTTAACTATGTCATATACTTACTCTATAATGGCCTTTCACATTATATCTGCCTTTGCGCTTGCTGGAATGGTCGTACAAGTCCAAAAACACAGTAGAGATGACAGTGCGATTAACAAGGGTTGCGGCAAACTTTGAGGCCTTGGCACAACAAGGCCAAAAGACATATAACCCAAAAGGAATGGACTGTTCCGAAGATGGGGTGTCGAAATGCCAGTCAAGCGTGTATTATACAGTAGGCAAACAAAGGGTAACAGAGACCTGGTTTAGGACATAGGAATCTTGCAATTTTGCTAGATTGATTGGAGCAGCATTAGTCATCTACAAGAAGAAAAGGAGGGCCGTTCAGTGGTTGAGGAACCGCGGGAGAACGACAATCAAGGCTCCAAGGCACGCGAAGGTGTGTGTTGCAAGTCGGTCCGTTTTGCAACAGACATTGGCGTCAAACAACGTGTGCATAATGCGGAGGATTGCGAAACAGTTAGTTGCTTGTTCGTGACATGCTTGCGGGGGCAGCCCTGTTGCGGCATGGAACCATGATGAATGACGGCATTTTACTCATGGTCCGGCTGGTACCTCTGGACAGACGTCAATTGGGTGGGATCAAGGGCTAGACTTAATGTATAGTACACAAAATGAGTAAATTCCACAATGGAATGCTTACTCCCATGGCAAGGTTCACTATCGAATTGCCAGGGTGACACACAATGGGCATTAGTTGTAACGGTACCTGCATTGTAGAAGCAAGCACTTGCGTGCTCGCCAATTGCAATCAAGATGTTGATAGGTGGGCGTGACATAGGGGGCGAGCGCGCACACACCTAGCAGCAGGGGCGTGCAACCGGACAGCTAGATTCGCTTGCAAAGTGCAACCGGGTCCGAAGCTTTGGAGGAGCTCACATCCAGGCCGATGGGTCGGCACTACAATCAGTATTGTTGATGCAGGGGTGTTGCAGGTGTGCACAGAAGTCAATAGTGGGGTCGAAAGGAACGCTATAATCCAAGTCGAATAGGGTACTTGGCTGTATATCAATAGCCAGAGATCCACATGATGTGAACATTATTCTCACCTTTGACCAGGCACTGCTTACACCACACCTGGTTTTTGGTGTGCAGCTGTGAGCTCCATACTACTAGACAACTCTTGTAGACCTTGCACGGTAACGACACGCGGTTGACGAACAAACTCCAAGGCTGTGGAATAATGCGGGACCCCTAACGCTAAATAAGATTTGGAATATGTTTTTTCAACCAAATTCAGCTTCAGGGGGTGCTATATTAAGAGGTGTCCCCTACTTCATGGTCAATGTTTCGCAAGTGCTCTCTTGTAATTTCTCCCAAGGATTATATTGGGGAAAAGGGGGCAGCCTGTTTGTCTGCCTTGAAGAAGGTGTAAATATCCAAAGCTAAAGATACTCCGTTTTGTTTGTGCAAATACTCTGTTGAACTCTCTTTCTCCGGTACGTATCATGTTGACTGGACTCAAACACTTTCAATCAGTTGCATCGCTAGGTCTCCACTACAACTCTTTCCAACATTTTACAGTTTCCCTGATTCCCCAAAATGCTCTGGCGTATAGTCACATATTCGGCCTAGTGATTTCCGCATGGGAGTTAACAGTTATAAAAGCAATATGGCCAGGAGCCGTAACAAGCTTGGGTGGGTTGCCTCTTCCTTTTGGGAAAATCAGTGGGTTTTTCACAAGCCCACTATTTCAGACACACTGGATGCATGTCTTCACCTTATTCTTCCTTTCCAACTATGTAACTATTTACCAGGCGTAGTACTTTGAACAGAGTATGACATACACAATGCAATTTTTTTGGAACTGTTTTTATTTTACAAACTAGCACGCAAAACGTAAAATTCCAACATTTTTAGGCTTGGCGGGCCATCAAATCGTCTACTTTTTTGTGGAGCTCCTCAACTCGGCTCGAAAGGGCCCTGAGCTCAAGGAGCACCTGGCGCCAGAACTCCACCGGCGGGTTCTCAAATGCCTGGCTGGTTATGTCTTCCAAGTTGAGGGTGAAGACTTCTTCCTGTTTTATGCAACCAAAAAAGGATATACACATCTAAGTACACTTGTTAATTGATTTGCCTTTCAGCAACACTTTTTACTTCGCCAACAGCATATGTCGTTCGACATACCTCAACCACTGCAGGCTGTGCCTCCACAACTGGGGTCGGCTCATCAGGGGGAGTGGGGCTGCGTTCCGACGCCAAGGAAATGGGGCTCCCCACATCTTGAGCGGACTGCTCTTCTGTTGCCGCTACAAGAATCGGGAGATAATGTTAACAAACAATATTGAACATTGCAGAATCCCCAAGATTCAAACTCTCACTTGGTTATTATGACTATGTGCCTGCTGCATTGTGAGCAAGCAGGAAGACGATTGTTTCCCTCTCAACGGTTAACAACATTTGTCTACTTTTGCACTTGAGTGGCAATGCTCACATATCAGTTGAAGTACTTTGACCAGGAAGGGGCATGCTCTTGGAGCTTTGAAATGTATCCCGGTGTGCAAACACAACGGTCAAACTCCTCCCCTTACTTCCAATGAAGAGTTAAGGGCAATAGTAAAGTGTGGAAGTCATGGTTTCAAACATTTCACTAGCTGCACTCTGCGTTCAAGCTGGAAATATATGTTCCTTCATCACAAAATTTGAAAGTCCAAAGCTGCAAATGTGTACATGGATTTTTCAATGTGTTCAAAATCCAACATATACAATAGGCAGTGTCCAAATTTTCAACTTCAGGGCTCAATTGCGTTCTGACAGTTCCATGCTGGTAACGAGAAATTGGCTCCGATACTTTTTTACCAAAAGGGCACTAGCCTACCGGATAAGTATCCTTCATGTAATCCGGAACAATACCCTGCAGACTTTTTGGAACGGTAACATCTTTCTGGTGTTGGACACATGCACTATTTCCCAAGTCCTAAACTTTAGTCCCACTGCTAGCTTTACAGTTACATGCAATTTGCAATTGCGAAGTCCACCTTAGCCTAGAATTAATTAGCCTTATTTGAAAAGCACTCAAGGTCCTCCTTACCTGTCCCACTGTCCCTTGGGTTTAGAAGCGCCGCCAGCCTCTCCGGCTCCCTGACCTTAAGTTTGGAGTACCGCTTCTGGATCTGTCGTGGGCTGTGCTCCAATCCATAGAGGTCCCGCAACTGGGCTGCCAGCTCCTCCAGAATTGCCGATTTGCGGAGGTTTATGTTTCTCCTCGGCAGGCGATCGTACTCCGCCTCATGCAGAACTTTAGCGATGTGCCGCAGTTCTGGTGTGGAGAATCGGCCCCTTTCCTTGGCCTTACGGCGACCTTCCACCACACGGACTACAACGGTGCAAGGGAAAAATGAAGAGACACCATTTGTTTGGCCCATGTGCTAGTGTCACCAACACACACAGACATTTAAATCAATGTCGTCAACATATTACCAACTGGACAGAATGCTGAGGTCATGGATGCCTCATTTAAAAGCCCTGAGAAGTACTTGGCAGGCCGGCGTAGCTCTAAGCCACTATCCGGCCACATGGACTCCCACAATTACAGGCATTACACTGCCCAGTGGTCTCACATTTAGTTCCACAGTTTGGATGTATTAGAAAAATTAAGTGGTTACCTTCGCCTCCTTACATGTATCCTTGCTAATTGGAAGGAACATCGGCTACAACCCTATCTGGGAACATGTTTGGTCACCTTACTTTGCTACCCATACAGCCCGGGCACATTCACCACCCCAAAATTTTTTTTTTAACTTTCCAACACCCACTATTGTAATGTGACTCCAACTGTTTGAAAAGGAGAACATGTGGGGATGGAGGCACAAGTACATATCCTGTCTCTGGCGTAACCAACACATTGACACAGTGTGCTCCGACCAGCATTTGGCATTAGTCCGCGTCACTCCTACAGCCCACATGTATCAAAGTGGTTCTGTGGCAGATAGTAGTTAATCACCCTGAACGCCAGCAGAGCCCCCTTTTTGATGGTTATCGTTAGTTAATTAATACATTTTGAAAACCTTATCCAAATAAAGACTTCATGGGCTGTCGACATTCTTGACAGTACTTACTGGGGCACTTTAGACGCCGCTAAGGAGTAGACAAGCTGTCCCCTTCGTGTCGCACTATGTTTTTCACGTAAAATGTTGCAAACCTTTTTCGCAAGTGTTTGGGGCTCCAAGTTCATTTTGAACTCCAGAGAACAATATCGGATCGCAGAAAACAGTGATCAACACAGTGAATACCCGGGGCCTTGGGCTGTTTGGACTGTATCCCACCCCATGAAGAGCAGCTGTGGATACCCCCACCCCAAACAGTAACTCTTTGGATTTTCTAACTTTCCCAAATCCCAAACCACTTGGAACCCAGACTTCTATCTGTGAGTCGGACTCCCATAAAGTGATGCCGGAATTGTGTTTACAGATGTCTTATACATACCTCCAGATGGTCCTGCATCCGCCATGGTTTTTGTGATTTTCTTTCTGTGCTGGGAAAGGAACACAAACATTGTTGTAAGGCAACTTGAGCACAGACATTTGCAATACCATTTACCAACAGCAATGCCGCTACATAATTTTGGCCAAATTTTGCGCTACTGGTATGTAATGCTTTGAAGAGATTAGTATGTTTGTTTAAATTTGGTGGGGGCAAGTAGCCTGGCAAGTAGAGCGGTCAAAGGGGCAATATGTGGCGTCATGGGCTGTTAACATGCCTGAAGGGGGACAAACTGCGTTACCTGTGGGCAATACATGGCTACATGGGGCCAATATCTGGAGGAATGGGCCAATAACAAGCTACCAAGGTGCTGGTACCGTGCTGGCCGGGTGCTACAAACACGCAAAAAGGGGGAAACAGCTTGGTTACAAGGGTGCCACCACCAGTTTCAAAAGGGGGGGTCAACTTTGACAAAAAGGTGGGTAGATACCAGACAGTAATGCGCCAAACCCTGGCTAAAAGAGGCATGGGCTTTCACTGATGTTGCGTCTACCTGGCTGTCGTTGTCTGTATCCTGTCAATTGTTCCCACCCACTTGGTTTGCTTCACGACTAATTATCTTTTTGGGTGTCGGGAGATGTCCCTTTCGATAACGGGGGTGGATATTTGAATGGTTTGACGTGGTGATGCGAATTGCTTCTGTTGTAGCTTGCCCAAATCCACATTTCACAAACATTTGGGGTGTATGATGCAAAGTTGGGTCGGATGAAATTCACTACAACACTGATTTTGCCCTATGTTACGGTGCCCGGGCGTTGCTCCGAAACTGGTTTGCCGGTTCCAAATTCCGTTTGAGCACACTGGTTGGTCTAGCAACAACGGTGGAACAATCTCCATACCGTAATTCTTGGGCAAGATATCATGGCAGCAGTGGGTAAGTAAAATCAGTAATGGTTACAACTCTCCAGCTTGGTTGCCAGCACTGCTCACGGGAGCACCTGCACAGTAATGTTGATGGAGAGCAAATGGCAGCACTGACCGCTTCATCTCCAGATCTTGCTTTACGGCATTGCTGCATGCACTGGTTGCTCTCGCAACAGACGACTGCAGCCACTCGGGCTCTGGTGACATAACAGGGAGCAGCAGATCCCTAGAGGGAAAAAACCCAAACAGTATGTACAATGCACTTGTTTTTGGCGCTACTAAATTTTTGAAGATATCAGCGAGACATTCATGGTGTACAGCAAGCCACTAAACTTGCCAACAATTCTAAAGTTCCAACATGATAAAACCTCATAGCTAAGCGGAAGCCAGACATGCAGACATTCCTTTGTGCTTGTTCTGACGGAGTTGAGACTCTGTGTGAACAAGTGCTGGTGGGATCCGTTTTAGGGCTCGGCATGTTGGCCATTGTGCTACATCTCTCAATTTGGAAGGGTCGAATCCCAGCCATATATCAGACATGCCAAGTCTGCCGTTTTTGGTGTAGTGGACCCACAAATGGGCCCCTCCCCCCCTGGCAACCCCGGCCGATCGTTCTAACCACCTGCCGCCAGCCCGTTGCGGGGGTTTTTTAACTGACAGCGTGCGCGCAACTCTGCCGCAGCCTGGCCGGTCACACAGGCAGTGGAAGTGGCGGCAGCGGCCATTTGGCCGCACGACAAGTCTCACTGTGCAGGGAGTACACAGGAGTGATCATTCACCTCCTCCCTTTTCCCCCTGTTTGTGCGGCGACAGTGTGCGCTGTACAGAAAGCTCAGTGTGACGGGGGATAGGACATGCGGCTGCACTCACTCCCCCAGCGCCGCTGGGTTGGTCGTACGGGATATGTCCGGAGCTGGACGCGCAGCGGCGAGCCGGGAGAGGTAAGGGCCTTTTAACCTTTGATTTGTCTTACCTATAGAGTGGATCTAAAACACAACAAGAAGGGGGGCAACCCCGGGATAGTTCAGAGGGGCCAAAACTTGAAGACTTGTGTGGGGGCTACACGTCGCTAATACTATGGGGGCAACAACTGTCTACTACAGAGGGGGAAATACCTGTCTACTCCCAATGGTGCAACAAGGGGGGCTTCCAAATTTGAAAATCACTCCCTACTCGAAATGGGGCAACGCCTCAACACTACTAAGGGGGACGCTACCTGGCTACTCCAAAGGGGCTCGATACCTTGCTACCACAAAGGGGGCCTCTACCTGTCTCCTACAAAGGGGTGCTGTCATGGGCTTCAAAGGGGGGCTCAACCTGCCAAACAATAGGTCTCTCGGTGCCGAGAAGGGAGCATCTAGCTGGCTGCAAGTGGCATTAGCTGGATATGGGGCGCATGTACTTGGGTTCATTCCAAAGTCGTTATGCACTGTGGTGTTGTGGGTGGAGCTATTCTAAGGGTTGTGGCCCCAACACAAGATGGGCGGGCCCATGGCAATGTTGCACTTTGAGAGCTGAGCGCAGCGCCCTCTTTAGTCGGCTGCTTTACCCCGTTAAAACTTTTGGAACTATGCCGTATATGCCTAAGACGCTGAGGCGTTCACATGTCATCTCTCTGCTTTGGCTTGGCAAAGCGCATGTAACGTCCATATTTCATAGATTTCAAGGTCCATTCTTTAAGCGAGGGAGGGGAGTGGAGCGTTGAAAACACGCTGCAGAGATCAATCCCTCCAAGGCCACTCTGTTGTACACATACTGAGCAGCAACCATGTGAATGATAATACCTTCAATCCGTTTTGGGGAAACATATAGAAGAACACAAAATGGATCCTAAAAGCATGTCTGACATGGAGTGTTAAGTACACTTGACCACCCCCTGACCGGACTTTTGTGGATTTGCAAAGCTGAACCCTAATTTTGAGCTAAGCCTCTATTGCAGTCTTACCTCCATACTACACTTCCAGGGAGTGTATCTGGCCTGCTATTGCTCCCGGCGCCTTCTCACACTTTTGTCGCCATGGCAACGATGCGACATGCGCCGTAAAGTGCCGTGGAACAAATGGCTACAGCTATGAGCAACGGCAGTTTTGCACCGGCAAGCGATTATGACTTTTGCTCGATAGTTGTCTTCAACTCTGTTTCCACCCTCATTTTGCATTCTGCTTCACTGATTTTGGCTCGTGACATAGATGGCGCGGTACGTTACTGTATTGCGCCAAATACTTAGCTGATCAACACGTCAGCGCCAAATTGTTGCCTAGCGTACATGCTGGGCTATGCGACATAGCTAATGTATGTTAAAAGGAGCTGTCATTCTGGTGCCTCAGTTTTTTGGCGCATACAGTGGTTGCCTTGAGAGGGGTTTGTGCTCACCAGCCAAAGCATGGAGATATTTTGCGCTGGTTTTCCATTACTGGGTATGAGAAAGCTATGCCTCCGGCCATTATTAAACCCAGAGAAAAAGATGGTAGTGACCGAACATGAAGTATGTCAAACTTGCACTTGCAAAACGTATTCCACCAGGGTAATTGATTAGTGTGTAGAATACTTTTCTTCCGCGCCAATCTTTGAGGTGCTAATGCTCGGACACCACGCACATTATCCCGTCTAAACTCTTCCAGAATCCGCTGCCATAGCAACACTGCTAGTGCTCCGGTCAACCCCTGCAGTTGAAGCACGCAATGGTTGGAAGACATTGGAGCCGACGGATAGGTTGAGCCTGCCTTAACATGAATGACTTGTCAACGTATGACAGGGTGACATCCATTAGAGGGGATTTTTATTGTCCCTTCTAAATCACGGAAAACAAGAGCCATTTTAAGGGAATTCTTCACCAAAGGAAACCTACCATTATCACAACAGTGCACATGTTTGACATCTGGCGTGTTGTCAGCCTGGTGGGGACCACCTTCCCAAAGTCCCTTTTGCTGGATTGTTTGGCCACGTCTCCACACTAATACCTAGGCTTGGGTGTTGGTGGAGGTTTAATAAGCAACGCCCAATGGAAAGACATTCCCCTCTACAGACCCGGGGCCCACCACAGAAATGGAAGTAGGAGAAGGGCGTGTATTTCGGGCCATGCATTACGCTGTGAAATAAGGAAAACTCTACATTCATGATTCAAGTAGCAGTCCGACCCGGCAGTGGTGGAAACCATTCATGCGATAGTGCCTCCAAATCTTACCAGGGCAATCCATACCCGCTGTGCAGGGGCCGACAAATTGTGCAAAGAAAAGGGGCGGAGCTTTAGATGTGAGGTGATGAAACGTTCCGGAAACCTAAACGGTCGAGGTTTGTTTGGTGGGGACAGAGACTGCAAGGAAGGAGCTTAAATTACATCCAAAGGTATGTGCTGGACTGGGAAGTATCTCCAGAGGCCTCACTCCAGACAGTCAAGAGTGTGTGGATTTTTAGTCAGTGGACGGTCTGGCTCCTTCAGTCACACACATCTGTCTGCCCACAGTAGATAGCCGAACATAAACACATACGCCGAACTACACTGGGCAAACAGGCCGTAAGTGAAGAAGTGATAACATAGCTGTACGTAGCCTAGAACGTGTGGTTGGCCTACCAACAACCACATTATATCTGCCAGGTCTTGGTTCTTTATTAAGCGTCATGTATCTGTAGTCGCCCTTGAGACCTGGCCAACAACCTTTGAGACCGTGACACACTACCCCCATTAAATTCGCTGCTCGCACAAATATAGCCTCGAAAGCCCATCTGCAAAGTTGGGCTCATAATTTTCTCTCAGGCCCAGTGTGTTAATTTTGAACTGTGGCTGTTAACAGTTGTGGGAGAGGTTAGGTAACACTATCAAATCCAAGTGTATCCGACCACCTTAATTTGCAACAGTTGACCGAAACCACAGTGATTAGGTGCATTGCTTCAGTAAGTCCCAGACGAACAGAGGGTTGAAATCTCCGGCCCTGGTCACATGGCTTAAGTTTGGACGGTTGACATTCCCTAATGATGCGTCGCCATGCTCCAATTTGTCCAGTAATACGTCACAGTCATTACCGTAATCCACAGTTCTCATAGAGAACTAGGGATTAATTCGTCTCTCCCTGTTGCAGGAAGCTCCCGCAGGGGGCCAAAAGTGACGTGTGAATGTATATGCAACGCTTGTCCTGAATGTGTACGGGCAGACAAGTTGCCGGCCCACGGCTCCCACAACAGATCCCTGGCCTCCATCCATCTACACGGCGTAGTTGGGGTGCATCATTTAGGCCTGCTAATAGAACGTGTGCACTTAGCCCAAGAAACGAAGGAGGCTCATCCGCAATTGGTTTTTGTTAGACAAAAACTAAATGGAGCCTTCACTTATGGCTTTTTAAAGGGGCCCCTTAAATGGCTACCATGTGGGGGAATACCCCGCCCAACTGCGTCCCTTCTTACCCAATTGCCTGGGTACAAAACAGATTTTTTAAAAACTATGTGGACGATTTGTCATACTATACCCCAAATCATTAATCTTTGGGGTTTGGAACTGAGGTTTGCACACATTGTTACAGGGCCCTGTGTGGACTGTGATGCTTTTGGGAAAAAACCCAAAAACTTCCTTTTGCTTTTGGTGCTTGGGTCCAGGCCGTGGTTCCGTTTAAAATAATTCCCCACCCCCCCCCAAATTGGTTAAATTTTCCCAAAAATTGGAGGGGTGATTAAGATGTTTTTGCGGGGGCCCTTAATTTTTAAAAAATGGTAAACCCTTTCTTCCCAGTATCTGGGGGCCCGTTTAAATTTTTTGCAGGGATTCTTAAAAATTTTTTCAAAAACCCGCCCGGAAAATTTGGTCTACAACTGTGGTGGAGCCTGAGGCCTGACTGTGACGTCGAGTGGCAGTAGTCCTCATACATCTGACAGCTTATGCAAACTATTTTGGGAATTGCTCCTCCCCCAAAAACAATAGCGGGGGGAGGTTTCGGGGGTGTTATTTTCAGGAAGTGATCTAAGGGACACGGTTTTTCCCCAAGGCTTTTTGGGCCCCAATGTTTTGTCCCCATCCCTTGGCGCGGCGGGGTTGGCCCCAAGCGGGAAAGGCTAAAAACCCCCCCTCTAAATTCGAGGGGGAAAAAGCCGGGAAAAACAGGTTTTTCCCCGGGGAAAAGTTGGGGACTTTTTAAATTTTCTCCGACAGGTCTGCTTGCATTCAAAACCATACTGAAACCCTCAGCTGTACGAAACAAGCAATGTAAAACATAGGGAACTTTCAATCGAAAAATTCCCTTTTACTGACTGTAACCATAAAGACACACTTCGTGAGGTTTGTAGTTTGGCTGCTTGCAACGCCACTTGCATGTGTAAGTAATCTAGCAAATAGACAAAGAACTCCAAAATGTGTATTTTTGGGTTCCTGGGGGCAAATACCTCGCAGTCGAAATGACGGACTCCATCACAGTTGCCTGCAGTTGCTAGACTTTGTTCCTGGGGAATAGGCCTTGCAAAAGGTCAAATCTATTGGGATTTTAAAGTGATTACGCTTATTTCATCATTATGATTTGCCCACTTCAGCAATGCGGGACCGTCACTGATTAATCACCCGCGTCCATTTTGGCATCCTTGCTGTAGGCCTTTTTGCAGGCCCAAAGCAACTCGTGCCAAATTTTGGACAATATGTGCCAGAAATGTTGCGGTGCCTTACATCCATTGCACCCCCAACCCTAAAAAGGGTTTGTTTTAAATTTGGTAAGGGATACGGGCACATATATTTAAAATTTTGTTTGTAGGGCCCCACCAGCAAGGGCAAAATTTGCTCCGGGGTAGCCTCTATTTTGATGATATCTGAAAAGGCATGTGGATAGAGCAGAGTGTAATTTAAATTGTTATTTTTTTTTTTTCCAACCCTTTTAGATAGGGAAACATCGTGCCTGTTTTAGCGATGCATATTCGGGGACGGGCATGGCATGGGCCCCCGGAGGTTCGAGAAAGGGACGTCCTTTTGGAGAAATTTTGGGTTTGGGGTGGAGTTAGTGGGTAAATGCGAAACCCAACAGCTATTTTTTTTTTTTTTTTTTTTTTTTTTTCCCCCCGATTGTGACGGGGGGGGAAACCCCTTTTGGGGAAAGGGCAACGCCCCCGGAAGATAAATCAAAACCCTTAATTATCCAAAGGTCCTGGGCACGAAGGTGTTAATGCAGACTCTATATTGCAATGTAGTGGATCAGCACTCACAACCCCCTTTTTATTGTTTAGGGCGGTGTTAGCCTTTTTAAAGGGGCCGACTTTTTTGGAATGTGTTCAAAAACAAAACATTGGCGCTCTCCCAATGCAGTTTTTAACCCATCGTTTTGGGGGTTAAAAAGGGCCGCTTTCTAAAGGGGAGGGTTTTATGGCTGATAGGAAACGGCATTCTGTGCCATCCATCCAGTCCAGCGTTCCCTTTTGTGGGTAAAAACGTTTTAGTCCTAACGAGTTTTGTGTGATCAGCAATTTTGACACATATTACAGGTTTTGACAATTTGAGCTGACTTTTTTAGGGGCCCGGGACAGGCATTTTTGGGGTATTGGAAGGGGAAAAAATGGAGGGCCCTGTTAAAGGAGTGCACAGGGGGGTGGAGAGGTTTAATGAAAAATGGGTAGCGGGAGCCCCTTCCGGCTAGCCAGACTTTTTAAAAGGGCCCTTTGGGCCTTGTGGGAAATTTTTAAAACTTTGTAGGTTTTAAATGGTGGCCCCAAATGGGGTTAGACAGTCATTTTTTGGGTAGTTTGGGGGGCCCCCATAAAATTTTTGGCAGGGGGGCCCTTTTGGGGTGCTGTTTCAGGGGGTTCAGCTTTTGGGGGAAATTATTTTTGGGGACCCCCTTTACTGTCTCAGTCGGAACCCGTAAGGAAAGCCTTCAAAAAAGGAAAGTAATCAGTTTTGGTGTCGTGCTTTTGTTTTTGGGGTGGGACATTGGGGGGCAAGGCTAGTTGCTATCAAAAATACAATGCAGGAACTTACCTGTGTCAACGCTCAAGTAAGGGTGTTTCGCTGGGGGACTTTTTGCCATTCCCAAATGGTGCACCCCCTGGGTGGGCTTTTTTCCCTTTTAAAGCCCCTTAACAGTGAGCGCTCGGCGTCCAAAGAAGGTAGGAAGGTATTTGGGGAAATTTACCCCAAGGCCCCAAATTTTGAAAAAGGCCTTGGTTAAAAACCACGCCAAGCACCCCCCCGGGGGTGGAGGGGCCACCTAAAGGCCCATATTAAAGGTATCATGGTGCACAAAAAATTTCGGGAAACTTTGACTGTTGCCTTTGAACACTTTGGGTTAATCGGGGGGGCGCCCAACTGCATGTGGTTGGGACGGGTTTGGGGGACCCAGAAAATGGTCCAAGAAAGTTTGGGGGGTCAGCGGACAGGGTGGCGACAACGTTATCAGTGGCCCCATAACTCTTGAAAAAGCTATATTAGAAAAAAATTATACCGACTTACCAATAGTTGCAATGTCTTAACATGTTTTTATGTGTAATTTGGAGTCTTGAAAAGCTAGAAAATAAGTGTTTGTTTAGGTTTTTGGAAAACACCCGTGGTCATTTGGGGTGGAGCCATCTACCACTTCAAAGGGGGACCTCACTTTAGATGGGGCCCTACATAAACCCAACGAAAAAAAAAAACAATCTTGGTTCCAAAAATTTGGAAAAATAAGAAAAACCCCCTTGGTTTCCCCAAAATTCAAAAAAAAAAAAAATGACACCCAAAAATAACGCCTGTTGGGCCATGAAAAAATGGGTGCCTCATTTTGTTGTGACCCGGGTTCTGCTTTAGAGGGCCCCGCTTTTGACCCTTTTTTGTTTTCCCTTTCCCCAAAAGGGGCTAGATGAACAAGGGGGCTCGGTCACAGTGCGGTGGCCGGCCCCATCTTTCCCTTTTTTACACCCATTTTAAAAAATGCAGCTTTGGGCCCCCAAAAAGGGGGATGTAAAACGCGAAAAAGGGGGGGCACAGTTAGAAATTTAGCGGGGACCAGCTCAATCCCCGTCTCCAAATCATTCCCCGGAAACCCGGGAGGATGGCGGTTTCATTGGGTTTACATTGTTGGAGCAACCTCGCCAATGCTGGGCCAAAAGGCAATGTGCCAGAGGCCCGGGGTGAGCCCAGGATATGGGCAATTTTCCCAAGCTCTTTGGCCACTCGCTGGGGGGAAAAATCCAAGTTGTCCATCTTGGCCAACATAGTCTGCTGGTAGGCCTCAGTACTTTTCATAAATAGCTCCATCCGGTCTGTAGCCGGCAACCCCCTAGCTGAGTGCGGTACATGCTGTTGTGGGGAAGCCGCAGGAGATGGTGCCACTTGGAGGCTCGGCCCAGCCACGGGAAATGGGAGGGGGGGGGGGGGGTTTCGGGGCCCCCGTCCAACTGTTTATGAAACACCTAATAAAGGGATTTTTTAAAAAGAAAAAGTAGTCAGGCCCGGGGAGAAGTGGGGAACCCAATTGAAAAGCTCAAGGAAATTTAAAATATATTTATGGGTTTGGATGGCTGTACGTTGGAAAGAGGGAAAGTGGGAAAAACACATCTGTTACTATAAGAGAGCAACGTAAAGCGTCCACGAGAGAGTTTTTGGGTAAAAAAGTATGTGGGGGGAGGGCTTTTGGGTTTCCAAACCCCAAAAATAAAAGCAAAACCTACCAAAAGGGGGTGCTTTCAGGTGTTCTCCTTCCCCCGACCCCCCAAAAATTTTTGGACAACGGGGCAGGGCTTATTGGGTTGGAGTGGCGTGGTGGTAAACCTTTTTTTAAAAAGGGTTTGGGGAAAAATGACCTTTACCCCGCCATTCCAACCCGGACAAGATGCAAATCTGGAAAGGTATAGTGAACAACGGCACTGTCAAATTTAAAGAGGGTTTGGGGTTTTTTCAAAGGGGACAAAACCCCCTTCCACCCCCCAAAAAACAGGGCCCCCCCCGTGAGAAGCAGGGGTTTTCCCCGGGACAGCCAAAATTTAAATACTTTTCCAAACATTCGGATTCAAAGGATAAAACCCTTTTGTCAAATTGGTTTGAAGAAAGCATTGTGCCCCAGGCACACCCCCATTGGGAAAAATGTAATTTGACCGATGAAGACCAAAGGGAAAGCTCCAATTTAAGGGCCATACGCCCAAAACCATATTGGAAAACCAAATTTTCCCTAGGCCGATGGAAACGTAAATGGGGGTTTTGGTGAAACACCAAACTTATGCAAAAAAAAAGGAAAATTTTCCGACCCCAAATTTTTGGGTTCCCGCAATTTTGCTAGTTGGGACCCCCCAAAAATATCCCCCAAAAAGAAAAAAACTGTTTTTAAAGCCCGGGGCTTGTTACAGTCGCCCCATGAAAACACACCCGGGTGTTGGACTAACATTAGGCACCTCACATTCTACCCCTTGAACACATATGTAACGAAGCATCGACTTTTCATATGAGCTATGCTTTGGCACACCTCAACAACCCTCCTCTGCCAGTGGCAATGGAGACCTACGTATTGGCTCTCCCAAGTGGTTGACTACATGTCCAGATTTTCGACCAAGTTGCAGCCTTGTTGGAACCAGGTCAACAATGACTTTTTGCTATTACTATGCTTTAATATTGAAAAATTTTAGAGGGCTCCAAACTCCCCCCTCTTAGGAAACTCAAGAGATCCGGTTCACTATTAATCAGCAATAGTTGTAGCTAAATCCCACTCAGGCATTTCATCAGTCTGTGTAGAGCATGGTACAGCTGCATAAATCAGTGTCACCCCGAAACGCGTATGCAGATGAGCAATATTGGCTTGACAATTATTCCTTTTTGCTTCTCAAAGATTCAGTGAATCAGAAGTAAATTGAGGATTTGTTACAACCTAGAGGGCGCAGTGAGCTTTCCAGCTCCTTTCCCATGATGCCTTGTGATATGCAGATGCTGAGTAGTGGGCTAAAAGGCAAAACAAAACACTACACACCTTAACTGGTGCTCTCCATAAGGAGAGATGTTCCCCTCCCACCAGTCAAGCCAATATCGCTCTGCTCTACACTGATGAGGGGCAAAAACCCGAAACGCGTATGTAGTTGAGCTAATATTGGCTTGACAATTATTCCTTTTTGCTTCTCCAAAGATTCAGTGAATCAGAAGTAAATTGAGGATTTGTTACAACTATAGAGGGCGCAGTGAGCTTTCCAGCTCCTTTCCATGATGCTTGTGATATGCAGATGCTGAGTAGTGGGCTAAAAGGCAAAACAAAACACTACCACCCTTAACTGGTGCTCTCCAATAAGGAGAGATGTTCCCTCCTCATAACCCACTCATTGCCTCCCACCAGTCAAGCCAATATCGCTCTGCTCTACACTGATGAGGGGCAAAACCCCGAAACGCGTATGTAGGATGAGCAATATTGGCTTGACAATTATTCCTTTTTCCTTCTCAAAGATTCAGTGAATCAAAAGTAAATTGAGGATTTGTTACAACCTATAGAGGGCGCAGTGAGCTTTCCAGCTCCTTTCCCATGATGCCTTGTGATCTCATGAATTCTGTGATGCTCCGCATTGAAAGGCTTCAGCTCCTTCCAGAGAACTCCACATCGGTCATATGACTGTCCCATTGATCTCATCCCCAATTCCAAACTCCCCAAGTGCAGAATACATAACCTTACAGGTCCAGAGCATCAGGTTGTGAAGGATTATATTTTTGACAACCTGCATAAGGGGTACAGCAGACCCTCTATTTCTCCTGTCGGGGTTTGAGTCTTTTTTGTAGAAAAAAATAAGATGCAGGTTTGTGCTCTTGAATTGACTTCCGTGAGTTGAATAAAATGACTGTGAAGGATCAGTATCCTTTACTCCTTATCCCTGATTTGTATAATTAACCTCTCAGAGCTCACTGGTTTACTAAGCTTCATCTTAAAGGTGCTTATAACCTTATTTGCATTAGAGAGGGGGATAAGACGAAAAATGCTTTTAATACTCCTGAGGGGCATAATGAGAATTTGCTTCTGCCTTTAGGGTTAGACAACGTGCCTGCTCAAAATTTCATGAATTATATTTTCATGGACTATATTGGTCGCTTTGTGACTGTTTATTTGGGTGATATTCCTATTTTTTTCTACTGATCAGAAAGCTCAGGGACAATCGTCTCTGTGTGAAGATTGAAAAATGTGTATTTGATGTGTATTTGATGTGCAAGACGTCAATTATATATACTGTCTGGAAAAAGGTTTTCAAATGCACTCTGCCAAGGACAAAACCATCATAGACTGGGTTAAACCCAAGACTTGAAAGGTATTACAGCACTTTCTGAGGTTTGCTAATTACTGCCATAAATGCATTAAGGGACTTTCCAAACTAGCAAAACCAATGACAGACATGACTAAGAAAGGGGCCAATGTTGCTGTTTGGAGACCTGAAGCCATAGAAGCGTCCCAAAGTCTTAACAATCTTTTGCATCCGCCTCGATTCTTATTAAGCCTGATCTTCAGCAGCCCTTCACAGTAGAAGTAGATGCCTCTGAGATTGAGGTGGGTGCTGTACTCTTTCAGGGTTCCTCTGATATAACTAACCTAAGTCCTCGTGCTTACTTTTCTAAAAAGTTTTCTCCCACAGAAAAGAATTAAGATATTGGTAACTGTGAATTACGCTATTAAATGGGCATTCAAGGAATGGCGCCACTTCCTTGAGGGAGCTAAACACCTGATTACTGTCCTCACTAATCAGAAGAATCTGACCTATTAAGAGTCGGCTAAAAACTCAATCCTAGACAGGAAAGGTGGACTATGTTCTTCTCTAGGTTCAACTTCATTGTTACATGCCGACCTGGAAATAAAAATGTTAGGGCTGATGCTTTCTCACACAGTTTTTCTTCCCTTCATTTAGATAATGTTAAACCTGAACCTAGCCTTCCTAAGGGTATAGTTGTATCCACAGTCTCCACCGGTTTAGCTGAGGAGTTTAAAGCATCTGAACATATGGCACCTACATCTATACCTACCAGGAAACTATATTTACCTGTGGACACACCTTGCTATGGATTTTATAACCAATCTTCCTGATTATGAAGGGAAAACAGTTGATCTGTGTAGCAATCAGTGTCATTATGGCAAATTCTGGACTCTCAGACCTTCATACAGCACATTTTCAGGTTACATGGTGGGACACAATAAACATTGTTTCTGACTGAGTTATGCAGTATTTCCAAATTTTGGTGGACATTCTGTGCTAAACTGGACATTGAATTTTTTTCTTCAGCATACCACCCTAAAACCAAACTGAAAGACTAAACCAGACCAATTTCTACGTTGTTACATTGCCGACCATCAGACTAACTGGGTCACTTACCTTCCACTGGCAGAATTTGCTTTAAACAACAGTCACACTGTCACAGTTCACGCCACGGTTCCTGCCATGGACGGGGGTCGTTGCAGCCTGCAGCCCCGCTGCTGAATACTTACCTGTCCCGGCTCCTGTCTCTGCTGCGCGCCGATGGCGGCGTCCACCGGCAGCTCTTACTCACCAGCCTTTGCTCCTGCTCGCTCTCGTCCTCTGTGGCTGCCTGTGTGTGCACGAGCGCCTCCTATGGCGCGTGGCAGTCTTCTGCTATTTAAAGGGACAGTGTCCCAATTGCCTGCCTCTAGACCTGTGACCCCTGACTTTATAAGGAACTTCCTGCCCTTGCTCCTGGTCAGTTCATTGTTGTGTTATACATAAGTTTTTGGATCTTGATGCTAAATAGTAATGTACCTTTTGGCGTTAACCATAGATTTGATCTAGCATTAAATTGCTATTAGTTCCTTTATTTTTTTTTTATATTTGTAAAAAAAATGTTAATGTAAAAAAACATAAAATGTTTATGTAGTGGTTTGGGTGGAATTTAAAGGGTGTTTCTGCTATATAAGGAAGACTCAGGTGTAGATCCTTAGCTATGATTAAATGGGTTGTCTCACTAAAAGGATTGCTTTTTATGTTAAAGAGCTTGCAAAAACAATTTACTTTGCAATATATGTCAATTAACAATGTCCTACATATTCTTAGATATCCCCTATTGTATGGGCTGCATCAGCTCTCCAGGTCGCTATAGCTACAGACCTGTTCGATCTCTCCTGATCGGTTGCCAGCGCTGGTTGATATAGCTACAGACCTGGCTTCTACAGCAGCCTAGTAGAAGCCAGTAAACACGCCCCTGAATTCAGAATGAAACCAAGAAAACAGGACTGAGATAAGATGAATCAATGTAGTGAGACAACCCCTTTAATGACCCGAGGGTCAGACACGCGTAAGACATATCTCACTCATCTCGCATGTTGTATCCTTGGATTATATTTCCTCTTTTTTATGGAGTAACATTCTTATAAAAGCAACAATTTATTCAAGATTACGCGGTGCTGGCTTTTCTACTACTGTGCTAAGAATTCTCCTTGCTGGGAAGGACGGTAACTGCCGAGCACGCAATCTACTGGGATGAGCTGTATCTATGTTTTTTGTATTTGCTTTATACATAGGGCTTGACCCCTGGATGCTGTTTACCTGCTGCTACACCTGTGTTATACCTGCGTTAACCCTACGCTTTCTAAAGCATTTCCTGCTGTTACCTGCCGCTGCACAAGTATGTTAAATGCTGACTATCTGCCGTTGTATCCATCGTTCCCGTTGTGCCGTGGTACCATTACCTGCCTGGGACCTGCTATCCGTCTATGGCTACACCTGCTGTCACCTGTACTGGCACCTGCTGTCCTTGCCCTGCACTTCAGCTGTCACCATGGGTCACCACCTATTCCATCTTACCTGCGGTAATCACTGAGGATCAGAGTACATAAACCGATAGTCAGCTCACCTGTGGGATTTGCAAGATGCAGCAGGAACACGCTCGGACTTGGTGGAAGCAACCAATACCAAACGGAACACCAAACAAGGATCGAAGATGTCCAGCGAAAAAGTAACTGCTGTTAGTTTAAAAAGTTCCAAGCTTGCCATGAGGAAGGAGTTAATCTCCGAAACGCGTCGGCTAGTGATGCGATCATTCTTATCAGCATGAAGTGATACATTTTTACTTTGTTACAAAATAAAGCTTGGAACTTTTTAAACTAACAGCAGTTACTTTTTCGCTGGACATCTTCGATCCTTGTTTGGAATCACTGAGGATCCACCATATACCGGCGATTGATGGATCAGTGGTTTCCATCCACTAATTCTGACACTCCCGAAGCTGAAATTTATGTTAATCAGTTACACACAATGTGGTTTCAGCTTCCGAAAAACCTGAAGTAGTCCTCAGACAAACAGAAGAAATCTGCTGATAAAAGAGGGTCTTTAGGTCCTTCCTTCACTGTAGGAAACAAAGTCTAGTTATATACTAAAAATATAAGGTTAAAGGTGCCTTCAGTAAAACTGGACCCAAGAATTATTGGTCCTTATGAGATTATTAAAGTGATAAATCCTTCTTCCTTCCTTTTCAAACTCCCCACAATTAAATCAGTTACACACAATGTGGTGTCAGTTTCTGAAAAACCTGAAATAGTCCTCAGACAAACAAAAGAAAGATGCTGATAAAAGCGATATTAAAGTGATTATTAAAGTGATAAATCCTTCTGCCTTCCGCTTCAAAGTCCCATCGTTTAGAATTCTTAATGTCTTCTATAAATCCCTTCTTTAACATTATCAGTCACTTGTTCGCCCCATGCGCAGGCCTCTCCCTCTGTCCGTGTTAAAGGACATTTAAAATTTGAGGTCCAGAAGATCCTTGACTCTTGATATGTCAGGGGGTCTCCGATATATTTTACATTGGCGAGGTTGGAGGCAGGTGAAACGTGAGTGGGGAGTGGAGGCAGGTGAAACATGAGTGGGGAGTGGAGGCAGGTGAAACGTGAGTGGGGAGTGGAGGCAGGTGAAATGTGAGTGGGGGCTGGAGGCAGGTGAAACGTGAGTGGGGAGTGGAGGCAGGTGAAACATGAGTGGGGAGTGGAGGCAGGTGAAACGTGAGTGGGGGCTGGAGGCAGGTGAAACGTGAGTGGAGGCAGGTGAAACGTGAGTGGGGAGTGGAGGCAGGTGAAACGTGAGTGGGGGCTGGAGGCAGGTGAATCGTGAGTGGGGGCTGGAGGCAGGTGAAATGTGAGTGGGGGCTGGAGGCAGGTGAAACGTGAGTGGGGAGTGGAGGCAGGTGAAACGTGAGTGGGGAGTGGAGGCAGGTGAAACATGAGTGGGGAGTGGAGGCAGGTGAAACATGAGTGGGGAGTGGAGCCTGGAGGCAGGTGAAACATGAGTGGGGAGTGGAGCCTGGAGGCAGGTGAAACATGAGTGGGGGTGGAGGCAGGTGAAACAGGAGTGGGGTTTCGAGGCAGGTGAAACATGAGTAGGGAGTGGGGGCTGGAGGCAGGTGAAATATGAGTGGGGGCTGGAGGCAGGTGAAATATGAGTGGAGGGTGGAGGCAGGTGATACGTGAATGGGGGGGTGGAGGCAGGGGATACGGGAGTGGGGAGTGGAGGCAGGTGAAATGAGAGTGGGGGCTGGAGGCAGGTGAAACTTGAGTGGGGGCTGGAGGCAGGTGACACGTGAGTGGGGGCTGGAGGCAGGTGATACGTGAATGGGGGGTGGAGGCAGGTGAAACGTGAGTGGGGAGTGGAGGCAGGTGAAACATGAGTGGGGAGTGGAGGCAGGTGAAACGTGAGTGGGGAGTGGAGGCAGGTGAAACGTGAGTGGGGAGTGGAGGCAGGTGAAACGTGAGTGGGGACTGGTGCCTGGAGGCAGGTGAAACATGAGTGGGGAGTGAAGGCAGGTGAAACATGAGTGGGGGCTGGAGGCAGGTGAGTGAGAGGTGTTAGGAATGGTGGGAGGATGGGGGAAGGGAGAGAACAGTTATTTGGTGCATATATAGGGACTATTATGGAGCTGTGTGTCACTGTCATTAATAGGACTAGTGTATCAGATTTTAATGGAGCACTGTCTATCATATAATAGGAGGTATCAGACTATATGGAGCTGTCTATCATATAATAGGAGGTATCAGACCATATGGAGATGTCTGTCATGCAGGGGCGTCGCTAGGCAGATTCATTCGAGGCATGAGCCCCGAATAAATCTGCCTGTGCCGTGAATCTCGGCGGCTCCAGGCCGCTGCCGTGGGCCTGGAGCTCTCCTAGGTGCGGGCACTGCTCGGCGATCTCTCTGACTGCGCTGCCGTTTCACAGCGGCCGCGCAGTCAGAGTCGGGGGAGGAGGCAGGACGGATTGTTACCGTCATGTTTCCCCCCCTGTATGTACGGCGCTTGGTAAGCGCCGTACATACACCTCAGCGTCGCAGGGGACGTGACGCATTGCTTTCATCACCCCCCTGCGCTGCTTACACCGTTCTCAAGCTGCAGGATCTGGATGCTCGGACCGTGCTGAGGTGAGTAGGTTTTTTTTATTTTATTTTTATTAGTTAAGGGGGCATATCACTGGCTACAGGGGCATATCACTGGCTACAGGGGCATATGTGGCTAAGGGGGCATATTACTGGCTACAGAGGGGCATATTATTGGCTACAGGGGGGCATATCACTGGCTACAGGGGGCATAAAACTGGCTACAGGGGGCATATTTGGCTAAGGGGGATTATTACTGGCTACAGTGGGCATATGTGGCTAAGGGGGATTATTTCTGGCTACAGAGGGGCATATCACTGGCTACAGGGGTCATATAGTGGCAAAAGGGGGCATATCATTTGCTACGAGGGGCATTATCAATGGCATACTAAGGGGGTCATATCACTGGCTACAGGGGGCATAAAGGCTAAAGGGGTATATTATTTGGGCTACAGGGGGCATATCACTGGCTACAGGGGGAACGGCTGGGAATCACTGGCTACAGAGGGCATATCACTGGCTACAGAGGGGCATATCACTGTATACAGGGGGGCATATCACTGGCTACAGGGGGCATATGTGGCTAAGGGGGCATATTACTGGCTACAGAGGGGCATATCACTGGCTACAGGGGGCATATAACTGGCTACAGGGGGCATATGTGGCTAAGGGGGATTATTTCTGGCTACAGAGGGGCATATCACTGGCTACAGGGGTCATATCACTGGCTAAAGAGGGGCATATCACTGGCTACAGGGGACATATCACTGGCTACAGGGGGCATATCACTGGCTAAAGAGGGGCATATCACTGGCTACAGGGGGCATATCACTGGCTAAGGGGGCATATTACTGGCTACAGTGGGGCATATTACTGGCTACAGGGGGCATATCAATGGCTACAGAGGGGCATATCACTGGCTAAGGGGGCATATGTGGCTAAGGGGGCATATTACTGGCTACAGGGGGCATATTACTGGCTACAGGGGGGCATATCATGGCAGGGGCATATTGGCTAAGGGGGCATATCACTGGCTACAGAGGGGCATATCACTGGCTACAGGGGGCATATCACTGGCTACAGGGGGCATATGTGGCTAAGGGGGATTATTACTAGCTACAGAGGGGCATATCACTGGCTACAGGGGGCATATCACTGGCTACAGGGGGCATATCACTGGCTACAGAGGGGGATATGACTTGCTACAGGGGGCATATGTGGCTAAGGGTGCATATTACTTGCTACAGAGGGGCATATCACTGGCTACAGGGGGTATATCACTGGCTACAGAGGGGCATATTACTGGGTACAGGGGGCATATTCATGTGGCACAGGGGCTAACTGGCTAAGGGGGCTAATAACCCGGGACTACAAGGAGCATATCACTGGCTACAGGGGGCATATAAC
The DNA here is from genome assembly GCA_025379985.1 of Phyllomedusa bahiana. Taxonomy (NCBI): domain Eukaryota; kingdom Metazoa; phylum Chordata; class Amphibia; order Anura; family Hylidae; genus Phyllomedusa; species Phyllomedusa bahiana. The sequence goes on from JAODAL010011395.1 coordinate 93,048, forward strand.
TGCTACAGGGGGCATAACTAGGCTAAGAGGGTATTAACCTGGCTAAGAGGGGCAAAATAACTGGCTACAGGGGCGCATAACTGGCTAAGGGGCAACTTACTTGGCTAAAGAGGGGCTACACTGGCTACAGGGGGCACTACTGGCTATAGGGGGAAATATTACTGGCTACGAGGGGCATACCCATGGCAACGGGGGTATTCACTGGACAGGGGGGCATATTATGGCTACAGGGGGATACACTGTTACAGGGGGGCATATCAGGTACAGGGGGCATATTATGGCTAAGAGGGGCATATCCTGGTACGGGGGGATATAACTGGCTACAGGGGGGCTTTTTGGTACGGGGGGATATTATGGGGCAAGGGGGGCCCCGAACCGGGTACGGGGGTAATAACCTGACTACAAGGAGATATTACTGGCTACAGGGGGATATTCTGCCAAAGGGGGGCAGTAACCTGCCAGGGGTAGAAACCCCTGGCTAGGGGGATAACAACCTGGCTGTGGGGCAGAAAAACTGGCTAGAGGGGCAATACTTGGCAAAGGGGGGGCTCAAACCTGGCTCAGTGGGCTACTACCTGGTATAGGGGGCATATTTTCCTACAGGGGGATAATTATTACCATTTGGGGCACTATAGATGGGGATTTTGTATAGAGATAGGAAATTGTAGAGAAATGCTGATAAAATGAGTAGTCTAAGATGTTTGTTTTGTAAATTTTTCAGTGAAGAGTTGTGGACGGTAGAAGTTGTCATGGAGTCTGGGACAAATGGAGAAGAAGAGAAAGAGAACAACTCTTCAGAGACGTCTTCTGTAAGTCACTAAATGTAACTGCAGTGTAATCACTTATATTTCTCCTGAGCCTAGATACAAAGGTTTTTCTCTGTAAAAATACATCCGCAGTTCACGAGACGCAAAAAATTCCGTGTGAACCCAGCCCTGGGCCCCGGATGTTTTAGGACCCTAGCAACGCCCCTGCTGTCATGTGATGTGTTGTGTAGGTGTCAGTATCATATAGGGCTCTCATGTGATGTGTATATAGGTCTCATCTAGGCGGGTGTCTAGGGCGGCACCTCTTAGGGCCAGGTGGTCATACAGCATAATAGCCTAAGGTGCTCTCACACAGTGCGTTTTTGATACGTTTGTTATGTGTGTTTTTAGTGCAGGTCAGCACAACAATTGATGCTGTACACTGTTGCACAAAAATCGCGGTAAAATCACGATTTTTGCCGCGATTTTTGTACAGCAATGTACAGTATTAATCACCGTGCCTTTCTGCACAAAAAACACATTAAAAAATGCATCAAAAAGGCGCTGTGTGAGAGCACCCTTAGGCTGTTATGCTGTATGACCACCTGGCCATCTCACCTATATAATCTTATTAGACCTTCCATCTAAATATGAGACCTGTCCACTGTGAAGGCAGGGGCCCCAGTGTCTTCCCTGCCCTTCTCCCCTACCACCGCCTTCACTTCTTAGAACATTCCGTGAAAATGAAGTCTGATGTGTTTCTCTTGGTGAGAATGTCTGTCATAGATCACAATCATATAAAGACGACCAAACGAAGAAATCTACAATCAGAAAATAATAATGTCGAAGAAGAAAGGAATATGTATCAAGGTATTGATTTAATAAATAAAATATTGGTGACATATTCCATTTAAACTGCAGTGTGGCTTTTATTGGTTGAAGTCTAAGGCGGTGTTCACACGGCTTATTCACGGCGTAATTGCGGGACGGATTTCGCCCCGCAATTACGGCGTGTGCCGTGCAGCGGGGCGGGGGGCCGGCAGCTCGCCAGCCCCATAGACAGCCATTATCCACGGAGCGTATCCCGCCGGGATAATGTGCATGTCACTTTCTCCCCGCTTGGCGGATTCTCCAAGCGGAGAGGGGAGACGGAATCCATAGTTCTCTATGAGAACTGTAGATTACCATAATGCCTGGGACGGATTTCAGCCGTATTTGCGGGCAGTACGGCGCGCAGTACGGACTGAAATCTGTCCCCAAATCAGCCGTGTGAACGAGGCCTAATGGTGTAGGTGCAGGCACAGTGTGGCGACATCTCCATTCTATCCTGTATGCTGAATAGGTTCTCCAACATCTAGGAAAGCTGGGTGACGGCAAATCCTTCAATTAGCTTTCTTCTTGAGCGATTACATCGTTGTAGTGGGCGTGGCTTTTGTAAAGGGGTGTGGTATAATATGAAAAGGGCGTGGCAATGTAATTGGTTAATGGGGGCGTATTAGGGTTTAGTGCCTAGGGCAGCACGACCTATAAATACAGCCCTGAGTACAGTATTGCATTCTTCAATCTCATGTCACGTCATCGGGATCGTATTTGAGAAAATTAGCGTCGCTTCTCCTGTACCTCCGAAGTGAAGCCCGGATAGAAGAAGAGCTTTGCATTTTCATAAGAGAAGGCTGCTGCAAGGACAGTGTGTCTTCCTCTATAGCTAAGTATTATCATAATAAACGGACATGGAGGCGCTCCAGGAGGAAGTGGCTGAGTTGGAATTCTATGGGGCCTCCTCTTTTTCCCCTGTTTCCCCCAAAAAAAAGGACGTTTTCTTATATTAATTTTTGTCCTAAAACGAGCTAAAGACTTATTTTTAGGGGATGTTTTTTTTTCCATGAACAACATTCACATTTACAGTTGAACAAAAAACCACATTTATTAATATACTGTAGTGATTTCATCCCAAACATCAGCATAACCAGCCAAACTCTGAATTGCATTAAAAAAAAGCACTATGTCTTATTTCCGGGGAAACAGGGTATAAAGCATTGTTATAGATTAATCAGGGAGAGAATATCTTTTATCACATTTTCAGCAAATTGTTCTGGTTTGGTACCCTCTTCACGCTATGATAAACCAGCAACCTGACATTGTTTCTCCTATTCCTGTTGTCATCTACTCTAACTTGGCCTCCTCCTCTCCTCTGCCTCCGTGGTTCTCTATTTTATATTTTTTTTCAAAATCATAGCGGAGATGATTAATGTCCATCTGAAGATGGTCTATTTTAGTTGTTAACGCAGATTGGCAGGATGCTATTGCCGCTATTATTTTGTCAGTGTCCACCACTTTCATAGCAGAAGAGGTTTCAGTAGTAGTTAGATCTGCCTGGCTCAGTCTCGGTAGGAATAGACTTTTGTGCAGCTCTTGTCTTGCAGCCCATACAGGAGAGGGCAGGAGACCCGTGAAGTAGGAGAAAACAAATAAAGCACAGGCTTTTATTCTCCGGTTCTCAATAGTGTACCTAGATTAATAAGGGCACCACCAAAAGTCATACAAACCAACTAGGTATAGCTTGAGAGTCAATATGACTGCTTGTCACAGACCATGTCGCAGTCCCCGTTCTGGGCCGCAGACATGGCCGTGTCCCTGCTGTGTTTCTGACCCGGCCCCTGCCAATTCCCTTAATGCTGTATACTCACCTGTCCTTGCTCCTGCTCCTGCCCACACTCGCTGGTCTAGATTTAAAGGGACAATGTCCCAATTACCTGTCCAATGACCTATGACCTCCAGTGATTTTAGGAATTTCCTGCCTCTGTTCCTGGTCAGTTCATTAAAGGGAATATGTCGCCAATTTTTTATTTTTTTTGCTTATTAAATCAAGACCCTGCTCCATATTCTTTTCCTCTCAGTCATTTTAATTTCCTGATTGTAGATTTCTCAATTCAGCCGTCTATATATGGTTGTGGGGAAGACATTCTTGCTTGCACTGCTTTAACAGCAGTCAGAGAGATACTTTACAGCAGCTTCATGCACATAGGTTTCTTAAGCAGTTTCTGTCCCATAAGTCTATAGGATAGTTTTCACTGTGAAGAGAGGGGAGAGGGGGAGCTGTGACATCTCCTCTTGTGACTGGTGGATTCTGTGTTATCTGTACACAATGGTGTCTCCTTTCAGCTTGACCCTACTTTTACTGATAATGAGCACATGCTGAAAAGCTCTCTAAACGAACAGGAAGTGTCAGACCATTATTAGGCTTAGTGGCCAAAGTGAAAAACTGCGGGACTTAAGAATTATTAAAAAAATACTGAAAGTGATATGGAAAAAAAAAAAAAATAACCAAAAATTCCTAAAAAAGTCATTTTTTGATGACACATTCCCTTTAATGTCCATCTGAGCTCCTGACCTCTGTGTTCCTGTTCCTACTGTTACCTGTTGTTATGCTGGTATGTTCCTGTGTATGTTTAGCCCTGCTGTTTCCCGTTGTCCTGTCTGCTTGTTACCTGTGTTCCTGATTCTCATGTTACCTGCTGTCCCATCAGCCTGATACCTGTTTAACCCTGCTGTTACCTGTCATCCTGTCAACCTGATACCTGTGTTCCTGATTCTGCTGCTACCTGTCATCCTGCCAGTCACCTACTTGCCTAGGACCCAGCTTCCAGCCTAACGTTTAACCCCATATTGTCCTTGCCAGTTACCTATGTTCTTGTATTTAAATTTCTGCTGTATCCTGCCATTGTATCAGTCCGTTACCTGCCTGGGACTCTGCCTGTGAAAGGTGTCCTTTGTCCTACACTTCAGCTGTCACCATAAGTAGTCACATCAGGGGTAGCGACCTGAGTGGTCCCCGTAGCTAAGTCCGTCCTACCATGCGGTGGGCTCCGGTGAGGACTGTGAGCCCCTTAGTCTCAGCTCCCTGGTGTGGTTTCCATACCACCATCTATGCTCGCGGTGGGCCAGAGGATCCACAATACCTACGTGTCAACGTGTCAGTGCCTGCTGAACACATTGAAATGTAACAAAATTAACTGACCATGAATTGTGCCCAGGTGACCCTGTCTGACCTGCTTGGCTCATGATTCTGCCCAGAGCATCTGACCTGTCTGGCTTATGGTTCGCCTAGAGCTTTGGTACCGTCAGGCTCATGGTTTTCGCCCAGAGCTCTTCCCCGGTGGCTCGGGCCCTAAACCAGAGTTTCTGTACTCGCTGGCTTTTTGGCCTCACTAGAGTTTCTGTACCCGCTAGCTCATGGTCCTGCCCTGATCTCCCCCCCCCCATCCTGCCTAGTGCCCCATTTGTTCCTCCTGTTCATATCCTTTTCTAGGTACTGGCATCCTAGTGTAGGGGGTTTTGGGGGGTTTCCCTTGAAAAATTTTCGGCCCCGCCCCTGCGTGGGATTTCCTTTCTGTGGATTTGGAGGAGGAGGAGACTTAAGGTGGGGGTACTGACACGGTCCATGCCATGGTCCGCGGACATGGCCGTGTCCATGCTGCGTTTCTAACCCGGTCCCTTTTTGCGGGTGTACTCACCGTCCTGGGCCCCCTTTCCTGTCTCCCTTTTCCTTTCTGTGTCTGCATGCGCTCCCTAGAGTGCCCGCAGGGCTGGAAAAGGGATGTAAAGAGGAAGTGTCACAATTCCCTGCCAAAAACTTACAAACCTCCTTGTTTTTGGGAACCCCGCCTCTATTCCTGGTAGTTCTTTAAATTGCCCAATCTGAGCTCCTGCCCTCTGTGTTCGGGGGTTACCTAAAAATTTTATCTGTTCCTGCGTACTTTTAGAAGGGCTTTTTCCTGCTGTCCTGGTTGCCTGTTAGGGGGGTTTTCCCTTGTTCGGTGTTCCCTTTCCATCTTGATCCCTTTTTAACTTTGCTTTTACCTGCCACCCCTGTAATCCTGTTTAACTGTGTTTCGGGATTCTGCTTCTACCTGCGTCCTGCCAGTCATTTTTCCCTAGGACCCAGCTTCTAGGGCCCAATGTTTAACCCCATTTGTGTCCTGGGGTGCTGTTCGGTTACCCGTTTTGTATTTAACGTTTCTGCTGGTTTTCCTTTCCATTGTACTTTGTTTCCCTTTGCTGCCTGGGACTCTATCATCTGCCTGTACCCGGTGTCCTTTGACCTGCACATCGGCTGTCACCGCGGGGCCCTTGTAAAGGGTAGGTTTTTGGGGGGTTTTCCCCAGCTAAGTTGTCCTGCCTTGGAAAGGGGGTCGGGGAAGACCGGGGGCCCTTTAAAAACTCTGTCCCTGGCGTGGTTCCCCACCCCCATTCGTCGGGGGTGGCCCCGAGGTTTCCCCAATACTCCCCCCCTTCGAAATGCAGTTTCCCGCTGATGCCGTTGAAAGTGACATTTTTTCGGGCAGCTTTCAGAGGAAACCCCCGGATTTACAATAGGGGTTTAGGGACCCAAAAGTAAAGGGAAAGGGCCTGAAACGGGGTTGGGCACAAAAGGTGTCTCAATATAGGGCCACTGTGAAGCTCCAAGGTACTGAAGGAGCCTTCCTGTGTATCAGTTGGGTTTTTTGACCTCCCAAAAAAACTATGAACAACCTCCATTGGGGGAGAGGAAAATTTAGAGGTAACATTTTTAATGCAAATGTACTGAGCAGCAACACCAGTTATGAAGGCCCCGGATGACAGGCATATCCCAGAAAACTATACCGGGAGCTTGAAAAGTTTGGGCAGCAACTCTTTGCAGGGGGCCCCCCCTTGTAAATCCCGCCCAAGATTTGTCATTATCTGCCCCCAAGAATCTCAATAGCAGTGGGAAAACTAGATGAAGAACATTTGGGGTAATCCCCAAGGCAAATTTTGGGAAAGGAGTGAGAAGCTCAAGCACCCCCCGGGTTTGGATGAAAAAAAGAAACCTCAATTTGCTTTTGATCCCTGGGGGTTTTTGGGAAAACAAAAAGGTATTTAACCAGCCAGGGTTTACCAATTTGTTTTTCTGCCCTTTTGGGGTTTTGCCCCCCGTCAGTACAGAGCAGAACAAGCAGTTTTTGGCGCTCTCCCCTAAGGAGAGTTTTTCCCCCTTTTTGAGCCACTCATTGCCTCCCACTAAACCCCAAGCCGCATCGCTCTGCTTGTTTGACGAGGGGGGAAAAAAAACCCCCAAAAGGCTGTATACAGTGGGTGATGCCAAAGGCCCTTTGGGTTTAAAAATCCCCTTTTTCTTTCCCAAAGACCAAAAGGGGGAAAATAAACAAATTGAGGATTTGTTACAACCCAAAAGAGGGGCGCTTGAGCTTCTCAGCAACTTTTCCATAAAGCCTTTCGATATGGGGGGCTTAGTGGAGTGCAAAAGGCCCAATTTCGGAAATTTCCCCCATCCTAAATAGGGGCTCTCCCCAAGGAGAGTTTTTCCCCTTTTTTGAAAATGGTTTTTAAAGGGCCCAGGGTTTTCTGGACAGACAGCTTGTACCAAAGCGCTAAGTCCCCAAAGAA